>NTHP01000267.1:766232-836376 GCA_003416845.1 Oplegnathus fasciatus | reverse complement strand
AAAAAGACAAGGACGCATACACGCACACACACAGAACTCCCAGGATCCACTAACAAAAGGATCTTTGTCAACAGAATGAATGAGTGTTTTCTGCCAAAGCATAAAAGTCAATCATGCCATGCTTTTGGTATTGTACCAGAGGATGGATATATGACACAGAAAATGTAGGGGACTCACCCTGAGTACCATCACACTAAACTTCACTGCGCACAGCTGCCTCGATCCCTCTTTCGCCCTCCATCCATCATCATTTCCTCCTCCAGCAGAGATGGACACACACCCACACACACACACAAGATACACATACACAACACACACATGCACATATAAAGGAAGAGAGACTGCAGGCGTTCCCCCTCATTAACACTTGCTCCTTCTTTGATTATTTTTCCTGATCATTTCCAGCGCCGCACGCCAGTTGCTACATCCTGTTTCCAGGGAATCCATTTCCTGTCAAACCGCACTGAACAGCCACTCTGGCAAACATGTGCTGAACGATCGCAGGTCTGCAGTGTACAGTAGATGCCTGAAATCAGCTTGATTTCTGCTTGATCAACACATTTTACCTGTCATTCTGCTGGTCTGTTTAGTATGGAAAACACAAAAAAACCCTACTTTGAACTAGTGAGAACTAATATGTTTATTTGAATTAACTCAAATGCAACCCATATAGCCTACTGCTAAAGTTGTTCAGTCACGTGATAAGCGAACCATCTCCATGACAACTGAGCAAACTCTCTCATCCGCTGATGAAGGTCATGAGATGTCGCTAAAAGTTCCAGACAATTTCCAGCACGGGAGCCTTGTGCTACAATTTTTTGTCAAACTACTATTTCCAAGGTCAATAGTGAACCTTCAATATTACCCTTAAATTGTAGAATTGACTGGGTTACGTTCATTTGTGGTGCCTCCACCGCCTCACTTGAATGACAAGCTAACAGCAAACAGCCTCACATTTATCCATGAGTTTTCCATCTATGGTGTCAATCCAAAATGGTACCACACATTACTTCTCAAATGTTGTCAGCGTGGCTCACTAGTTTCCTCTATTTTGCGTTAACAGAGAGAACAACAATTTGCTCAGATCAACAGGGCATGCGATAGAGATGAGAGTAAAAGGAATACAAGGCACAGCCTGTTGCACTTCTACACTGTGAAGTGAATTTGGCATGACCATTACAGATCAAATTTAAGTTGTTTCCACATTTGAATAGTAGTTTAAATTTCAAATAAAAAGTGATAGCCCTAGAAAACACTTTAAAGAGAGCTAAAAGCTAAAAGAGCTAAAGAGATATTGACTGAACTTGGCCAATTGGCTGAAGGCTAAGGTGTAATTTTGTCATATCTAGGTATGTTCCCAAAGACAGCAGGACAGAGAGCTGTACTGCCACATAAATGAGAATGAGAAGATGGAGGTCAGGTACTTCACTCGCAACATGCAATGTGCTCTTTGTGGATAATGGTGTCTCTCACTGTTACTACGCAGACATTATAGGAGGGGGAGCAGGCTGGCTCGTGCATGTACATCATACATTATGAACTCCTCAAGCCCCAGCACGATTTACGTAATTGTCTGAAGGAGGAGCCTTTTTGCACATAGACCTGCCAATACTTAATACAAAGCACTGTCATTAGTTTTCATGAGGAGATGAACATCCACTGAACTGTGCAGAAATTGTAGTCCTTTTTTATATGTAGCCCTAAGGGTAAAAAGAGCTGTTCACCTGATGTTCACCTGATGTTAACACTGCCAAACACCCTTAAAGCCGGAAGGCAGTAGTTTAAGCTCAAAGACATTGTTTCATTTCAAATAAAATGTGCTGGACAGGAGCCAAAAAAAAAGAAAAACACATCACTGTCCCCCAAAAAAGGAGGAGAGGAGACTCTAAGATCCACACTGTATTTCTGCTTCTTCTGATTCAATCATTCCATTGAGAGACCTACTATTGAACAAAGATTGAACTTTCTGTAGGCGGGAGTGAAAACTATTCAACAGTATTTTTGTGGCACAGCATCACAGCATGTTTGTGTGAGTGTATCTTTGTATGTGTGTGTTTGTGTGTGTATACATGTGTGTATGAAATTAGAGGTTAAGTGGTCTGAGCAAAGCAGGGTGACCCTGAGGAGAGAGGAGGTCAGTACAAAAAGAAAGGAGAGTATTGTTTCTGGCTGTCTCTATCAGCACCTCACTGCCTACTGGTTAACCAGCCGCTGACTGACAGCAGACCAAGCAAAGCCCTCATTACTCTCGCTCTGTTTATGTGTGTTTTTGTTTAGTTTCAAAATGTGCAAAAAAAAAGAAAACGTGAAAAAATGCAGAGAGCACACACAAAGACCTTCGTGTGGGATAAATCATCACACAAATTAAATTTGCCTTAGATGTCCTCTAACTTAACGCATCATTTGCGCTGTAGTATGCGGTATGCGTATTTGCGCAACAACACCAATGTGCATGTTTTCACGTGCGGATGCATAAGTAGCCGTGTGCACACCCTTGTGTTTGTCGTGCACATATTTATCTCGTTCCCTGTGTAAACCATTAAATATCTCATCCCCATTCTGACCCCTATAACTCCACTTTATGGATTTTCCACATGGCCTCTGAAGAACTCGCGGGGGCTTTATTTTGGACCGTGCCATGTTTGTTCTGGGGGGCCCCGACGCTTTGCTGCTCACACTGCATCCCAAACCGCACCACCTCGGGAACCCAGGACCATGCTGTTGGGTCCGACAGCAGTGACCGTGGTCAGTCAAGTTCAGATGAGGTCATATCACAACTGGTCTGCAATGGCTGGGACTCATCACAACAGGCCCAGGGTTTAAACATGAACTTGATAATTAGTGGTCAGCCTAAAAGAGGAACTGTTTTCCAATTGCTTATGCCAACTACCTCACTGTCTTAAGTGTGTTCATCAAGCTCTCACCTTTGTTCAGTTTGTCGTACACTCTTTCTTGCAGCGGTACTAACAGATAGAGGATGAGAATGGATGGAGGAGAAGGAGAATTAGGCGAGAAAATGGGGGGAGACGAAGACAGATGGAGGCAAATAGTATAAGGGAAGAGAAAATATGGATGGAGGGAGCAAAAGGGAATGAGGCAGAAAGAAAGACAGAGAGTGAGAACACAGCAGGGGGAGAGTACAGGGCGGAGTGTAACCAGGTTGAGACCACATCTTTTCTCCGCCTCACTACCTATACGAACCATCAATCAGCAAAGAGAACAAGGAAAGATCAACAAAAATAGTCCAGCAGGGACCACAGCACATCGTACCATCGCATCACTCACTGACAAAAGCCCACAGCCGCCTACATCCATCAAGCAACTCTATTCTCTCACTTCTCACTTCCTCCTGTCGCTCCATCTATCCTTGATTCTTTCCCTCTCCCGCTCCAGATTATTTTTTTAAATTTCCCTCTTGTGTTCCCTATTCATCACTGTCGCTATGGTTGATGTTAGCAAAGTCATTTTTGACTCATTTATATCTTCTTCAAGTCATTACACCTCAACCTCAGAATCAAAACTCAGAGGAGGTCTTCTGGCAGAGACACTGCAAACGCTGGTGATGAAAGAGAACACAAGACATTTGAGGTCACATCTGAGAAAGTTACACTGAAATACCACAGACTGTTCTCTGTAAACACAGACATGTTGCCACATCGCAACACGTACATTAAAGGCGTGCTGCTACTTACACTTTTGTTGGCATTTAGTGTGGAACAAAATATCAAATGTTATATTACTGTTATTTATGTGCCTGATTAAGACTTTGACTTAAGCACCTTGAACCTACTTCAGGTCTGGATTTCTCCCTGTGTGGGTAAGTGGCAACCTGCAAAATGCTCGCCTCAAGTGATGAATATGTCAATCAAAGAATATCGCCAGACATTAAATATAACATGACTTGTTGCATCAAAAAATTGAAGGTAATAACTCAGATTATCAAGGATTTAGAGCTACCACTAAAGAGAGCAGAGACAGTAATAACAGGTCACACAGGGAATGCCAAGAAATGATTTGTACTAAGACACTCCGTATATCAAGTACTTCAACATGAATCTCTGTAATTCCTTTTAAGATGTGAGCCACACAGGGCCTATTTTTTTCTGAAAGTGGTGAGCAGAATGTGTCAGTTGGTTTGCTGCCGTATAGATGAGAACACAGAAGCCATAAAATAATGTGCAAACAAACACACTCAAAATCGTAAAGGTTTGTCCAGGGAAACATGTTCTTCATTGCTAAAATGCCAATAGCCATGCACTGCATTAACCATGATGAGTAAGCATGCCTAAATTTCCCCAATGAAAAAACAATGCCTCTTCATGTCTAATACAGCCAGGCATATAGCACGTAAGTTATAGGCAAATCTCATCCTTTAGTTACTTTTATGCAATGACTTGAGATTGACTTGAGAGCTGAGACTGTGGGCAAGTTTCTCTACAACCCCCCCCCAACACGAACTCACATAAATGACTGTTTTCCATATTAGACTATTTGAAGTATTGCAGAGATTTTGGATTTTTAGAATGTGTTAAGTCATCGATGCAAGGCACAAGCCCTTTCATAACACAGACATACTTCATGTTGCAGTTAGAAAAAGAGTTGGTTTTGGAGGGATGCTGCTGGAAAGTAAGGACAAAAAACTTGTACAAAGGTCACAGGAAGATATAAAGGCCTAGATAGGAATCAGAAGGTCTGTAAGAATGTAAGTATTATTGTTTTGTATTTTTTGTACTTCAACCATATCATGCAACAACGGTCTTGAGTCATTAACATCTGATTCTGAATCTGAATCTGAAGGAATGTTACTTTGTCCTGCAATCTCGAATCAGATCAGAGAACTTTCCAACCAAAAATCTTCACATCCAAAAACTGGATGTGCACCTTAGCATGTCATCGCAGGGACCAAGTAAGAGCTGAAACAGGCCCACACATCTTAAAGCAGTCTGATTTGGCCTCTTTTAGTACAATGTTAAGATTCAAAATTATGCTCTCAAAGAAAACTAAACAGTCAAAGCACATGCAAGCCCTTTTTCCACTGGGGTTGTGGCCTGTTCCCTTTGTCGCTGGCTGGTTAAATATGCAGGAAGGTCTCTGATAGGTTATCTGATCTGCTGGAGTATAGTTACAGCCCTGCATTGTCCTGATCGGGGCAGGAAAGACACATACACATACTGTATTAAAGGGTTAAGTTTCCACAGACCTGGGCAGCAGACTCACAATGCTCACACACAAGCGTACACTCATTATTTTCCACATTTCCCAGTTATCTGGAGACACGTTCAATCACGCCAATTTAGAAGCTGTCCTTAACTTTGACTGACAAATAAATACACTTCCATTTTCTCATTCCCTCACTCACAGTGCCTGCTCTGTTCGCTGACGGGTCCCTTTGCAGTCCCATCCCGATGAGAATTGCTTCTAGAGACAAGTGTCTGCGAGATGAAGCTGCTCTTCAGGTCTGGGAGACACCAGTCTGTCTCTGGGGGAGTGGACTACTGTACCAATCACTGTCATTCATGATGAGACCCACACGCGAACACACACACACACATACATGGGGAGGGGTATGATGGGCCAGTAGTTATGAGTGAAACAGAAAGGAAATCTGGGGCTCTCGGGGAATTTTAAATGAGATGTAGGAAAGCTGAAACAAACTGCTGAAGGGAGATGAAGTAATAACATGAGTGGATGGAAGGAATGAGGTGAGAAGGGAGATCCTGTGAGAATGGCTGTGCTTCCTAGCAGAATGATTGACAGACAGTACAGGAATGCAGGGCCATGGCTGGCCTCAATCGCACTCAATATCTTTACTCATCCTCTGGTTTGCCCACTTAGTCTGGGAAACCCTAGCCTTTCCCAAGCGGGGGAAAATGGCACTTCAATAGCAGGAAAAAAAACACTCGAGACCGGAGATGAGAGCCCAGCAATCAGCACTGACAGCGTTTGTGTTTTTGTGTGTATATTTGTGTGCGTGTGACTGAGTGTGTGTTTGCGGTGATCAAGACTGTCGGATCTGATTACAGCCTGCTACAGTAGCCTATGAGAAGTGAGAAGAGGACAGGCTACAGAGCACAGTGATGTGCCCAGTGTCAGGAGCATTATAGTCAATTATATATCATTCCCTTGTCATGCACCCACACGTTAATGCATAAACATACACATATATTGTATGTGTCATATTAACAGACACAGATACACACCTGCCCACTCAAGGGCATCATTTTCATCTCAGCTTTGGCAGAGACATTTACTGGCTCACAACAAATCAGCAGCAACAATTACAGTCTGCACCAACAAGAATGGCATGTTTCAATGGTATAATATTCATGTGTTGTGTTTATGCACAACACACACACACACAAACACAGACTTCCAAATATTGTACTGTACCCACATTAAATGTGTTGCCTACTGACATCTGTTAAAACTGATATTGGCTGTATGACTGCCAGATTAATGTTAGCAAACCATAGCCATCTATGTTACAGTGCATCATGACCTCAGAGTTGACCTCAGCTGCACATAAATGTAGTTAGACAACATTAGCTAGCCATCAATAGTGATAGATTTCATCAAGTCTGATGACTAAATGGCTGACTGAAAATTCCCCCCTGGTGTGGATTTGCAGAGTGAACCACGGGCTGCAGAGCCCCTGTCTCCCTTTCTCACTCTTGGTGGGTTAAGATTGTAAAGGGCACACGATAGAGTTAACTGGGGGGACAAATCATAAATTACTAGGGGTGACATGGTTTCTGGTCTCTCCATAAAGTTATACCTATGGCAAAAGGACACACATGCACACACACACACATTACTTTACATGTCATTTCAGTAGCACACACAAACAAAAACATGAACACACACAAAACCACCCACTGAAAACCAATTCCTTCAAGTATGACGTGTTCAGCTGACTGCAAGGGCCAAAATTCCTTGCACATGTATGGACAATTAGGCCTAATTTTGGCCCAAATTGCTTCCTGTAATGATGAGTGGACATAGTTAGCAGGCCGCTCTCAACTGCCTAACACAGAGAGATCTAAAGTATCAGTTCCAAGTGTAGAGAGCGATGGAGAAAAATGCTAAATGCTCTCAACCCCCCACCCACTCACCCAAACCCCACACACATACACACCTCCATCTCTCTACATACAACCCGCCTCCATCCCTAACAGCAGTGATAAAATCATTAGAGCCAGAGTGTTTAGAAACTTCAAAGATGAAGAAGAAAAAGCTGCCAGCTTTCTCCAGCCTTCTGACTGACTGACCCGCCCACACGTACAAGCCCACTGGTGGACTAAAGGAGCCACACGCATAGACATTTTTTCCACCCACCTCAACGTCCATTAGCGAAACAGAAAGAGAAAGAAACCAAGGCAGAAACAGACAGCATTGTGTACTCTTGCACTGACGTCTTCGCACATGTGTGGTTGTGATGCCCTCTGTGAACTCACAAGTGTCTACGCATGCAAGTTAGTCATAAAGGCTATTTTTCCAGGAACAGCGCACATTGCTCATCATCGCTGTAAATGTGGCACTGTTGACCACATTGTGACAGTGTTGGCTAAAGCTAATTTTCTATGTTTTTTACTGAATTAGCGAAACATAAAAGCAAGCAAACGGGAAACATACACACACACTAAAATAAAATCACTTCTTAATTCCTGTCAAACCACAGAAAGCTAAAAACAGCCTTAACATATTATAGTTCTTCCTTCTGTTTCAAACAGCCTCATCCACGTGAGGCTGTGTGTATCTTTATAAGTGGGTTCCAGGAAGCTGGGGTGGCTCAGGGCATCATGGTGAGTGTTTGCATCTGTGCGGGTGTATTTGTGTTTGTACATCTGTGGATTTTGTATGTCTCTGTGTGTGTTTCTGTGTGTTTCTGTGTGTTTCTGTGTGTACTGACCTCCGTCTGAAGTGTATTGGCTCGTTGCTCTTTGGCGCTGAGCGACTCCTTTAGCACCTCGATGTGTTGCTTGCAGTCTGAGTTCTGATTGGTCAGTGTTTCCAGTTTGGTCTGCAGGGCCTGCATCTCTGACTCCTTCCTGTTCAGCTCCTGCTTCAGCTGCTCTATCTGACAATTACAGAAACACAAGCACAGATTTGTTATGAAAACCTTTTAATCATCAGTGAGCGAAGTGATATACTTGCAGATAACAAAAACTTTCAAAGTGAGAAAAAAATGCTTTTTTTCTCAAGCAAACACACATGCACACACACACACACACACACACACACACACACACACACACACACCACATACACACTTCCTGCTGTTGTTTATTACCGAATCCCACACTTTGTTCTCTATGAACAGAACTTTCAGAAGTGTTCTGAAAGGACACATTCCTTTGAATGCAGCAGTAGGCTTAAGCATGTTGTTTAATATAGAAGTGGGCAATATGGACAAAATGAATAGTGTGATAGCTGTTTCATCATTCAAAACCACATGGTAAAACGTGTAACTTTTCATTCTCCTAAGTCGGATTGTTGTACTATAATAAAATCCTATAACTTTTTTTAAAAAGAAAATCTGAAATATTTCTCATGCTGTGACACGTTTTGGTAAAACTGAACTTTTTATCGTTCAGTCAGACATGAAATTGTAAACTATAATATCTAAATATGTCAAATGTGTCATGATCCATTTATTTGGAGGGATGATACATTACAATATTGAATTATCAGCCAGCCCTACATTATCAGTCCTCACTCAGGGGAGTCCCAGGCCTACTGTCTGCTCTCTGGACACACCAAGCCAAACAGCCAAAGGCTGAAAAATACATGCACGCAGACA
Source organism: Oplegnathus fasciatus (assembly GCA_003416845.1). Classification (NCBI taxonomy): domain Eukaryota; kingdom Metazoa; phylum Chordata; class Actinopteri; order Centrarchiformes; family Oplegnathidae; genus Oplegnathus; species Oplegnathus fasciatus. The sequence goes on along the minus strand of NTHP01000267.1, from coordinate 827,576 downwards.
GAGTTACGGGGAGCAATATTACACTCACATAGCTGACAGATTACAGATTGTTTTAAGGAAGGCCATACAGAACAGGACAGAAACCCACAAAGGAAATCAAATGCACTAACAGAGGGAGGTTTCTGTGCTGAGGCTAGCTATGTGCACAAGATTGTCATCTGTCTATTGGTGCCAAAAATGCACAAAGCTGATTCTAGGAGAGATTTCTCTAATTGTGTGAGCAGGGTTCACCTCATAACAGGGGGATTCTGACTGGGCCAGAGCTTGGCCAATCAACCCTCACTCATAGAAAGAAAGAGCCCAAGAGAGAAAGGAGAAGGGGGCCATAAGGCGAGGTGGGGGAATCTGTGAGAGGATAGCAAGACACGTGTGAAGTGATAGAGCATTATAACTAAAATGAGGAGCAAGAACGAATAAAAAGAATATAAGGTTGAATGAAAGAAATAATGAGAAAGGAGAGAGACTAATGAGAGGGGTACTTCTGCTTGTTCTGTGATCCAGGGCTGTTGGGTGGGGAGGAGGAGGGTGGGAGCTGTTCTGATGGAAGACACACATGGTGACAAGGCCTGCTCCTACAGAGACACAAAAGACAAGAAGACAGCAAGCCACTAAGCTACGGCACACAGCCAGCTGGGAAAGTTATACAGTTTCCCAGCTGGCTGTATGCTCCTCCACACTCCTCCACACTCTGCACTCCTCAACCACACAGCTGAGGCTTCAGAATGTTATACTTGCTGAAGTTGTGCTAGTAATGATGATCTGGATAAATAAATTCACCTGCTCTAATGCCCACTTGTCATAGCTGAGCAAATTTCCATGTTCTCAGGAGCCACTTTCTCGTGTTCAAGTAAATCAAAGCCCTGAGAGGAAACCAGAGAGGACAGGGATGCTGTCCTCACTGGTTTCCCTTATCACAGTCTCACATGAACACCAGTCACCACCACTACTGAAAGACCAGGACCCCAAACACTTCAAGGATATAGAATGAATCTGTGTGCCTGTGCATATCCATGTGCGTGGTGTCTTTCTGTGTCACGCAGAAAGATGAGACATGGGAGAGCGAGCCAGGGCCATCACTGCGATGTATATCATCGCAGGTCAGCACGGGTGAGGATGGAGCTCTTTCCTCTGTCTGTTGTAAGCTCACATTCATCTGTCAGGGCCCCATTCATAAAAACATCTCTTTTATGATTGCATCAGGAACTTCCCCGATACAATGACAAATGGGCCCTACAAAGAGCACCATTAATGAACCAAAGAGAAACATTTTCACATGGAGCGCTACTCATGGGCCTCAGCCATCCTGGACACTCAGCTAGAAACCTGAAGCTACATTTCTTTAACATGGCTCCTGTACATATGTTCATGTGCCTATTCAAATGTGTATGTGTCAGTCTGTGCACTGCTGTGTCCCAATGAATAAACCAGTATACAGCCTGGGATAGAGAAGTCTTAGTCAGGCCTTTCTAAAGGTCTTCCTGCCAGCTAAAGGTAGGACAGTAAACAGACACGGTGCTGTAAGCTGATAGGGCCTGAGTTTGCTCCGGCAGAACAGTCAGCCGTCACAGATAGGGGAGCACTACAATGCCTGGTCATCACACAGGTAAGGTAGGTAAGGCATCCAAGCATTTCATGGGAAATAAGGAAGAAACAAGAAAACTCTTTAAATGTTTTGAATTTGAATTTCACTCAACAAGTGCATTTATAAGCGTAGGAGTTCTTGGTTTCCATGCAACACGGGAGGCTAAGAGCCTCAATAAAGCAGCCAAAAGACACAACATACTGTAGCATGCAGTTTGGCATTAAGATTTCTTCACACTTATGCTTCTCCATGCACGTAACAGGTTCACACGCAGTTGTAATTGATGTTTTAAGGCTTAAGGTTTAACATGCATCACTCAGGTCATGCAGTGTGAAGTCGTCTCAGGTGGCATGCAGAGACATTCTACCTTAGTCTTCATGAATTTAGAATGGCTCTTGTAGACCTCCACCTGCTTGAGCTCATCCTGCCTGTCGTCAGGGTGCAGCAGGCCGCTGGTCTTTAACATCTGGACCTCATCCTCTAAGTCTCTGATGTTCCTCTCCAGGGAAGAGATCTTGGTGTCCTGCACCGGCAACAGTAGGCAGGCAAAGAGTGAGCAAAGATCTGACTTTGGACATTAGGCACAGGGCTTGCCAGTGTCACACGTCATTGTTTAGACAAATATCTATAAATTGATCTATAAATTGATCTCAATTTATCTCTCTGAAATGTCATGCAAAAAAGCACAAATACAGGGAGAGAGCAGGTTAACAAAAAACGGCCGTCATATAGAAGGGGGAGACGCGATATTGTTTGAATATGAGGCACATTTTCAGACAGTCTCTCCTGGAAGACATTCATAGTGCAGCACTCGTTGGTTCACATGAATAGTGATGAAGCATACTGGCAGCTTAACCCTATGCGATACCTGCCAGGGTCACTTTAAAAAATATTAGGCTAAAACAGCACTAACACAGATTCAGCATATTCACAGAAGACCTCATGGCATCCTATATCTAGATTATAACCTATTAATGTGTACCCCTGTTTCTGAAAACAGGGGAAATATCTAGGCAGGGAGCTGTGTGCAGCCAACATGTTTTATTTTGCAGTATCTATGAGGGAATGGAAGGGTCTGTCATGGACAGGTCCTGAGGTTGTTTAGCTGCATGGGTTCAGACATACGTTAAATGCTAAACCTTGGAAGAGAAGAGAAAGGTAATTGAATAAATGGAAGCAGATTGCATGATGCCATCAGCACAAACCACAGGCAACATGTAAGCATCTGACCTCTATTACATCCTCTGACATCAGCGCTGTCTAGCGCACTGTGCTGCATATACCATACTACAAACGCACGTAGGCCGAGCAAACAGGAAGGTACAGGTAACACACTGACATACACACAAAGAGCGTACGCAAGATGTACAGACAGAAAAACGTCAAGGTGGGGCATTCAGGCATCTAGGGGAATCCCTCCACCTTACCCAAAATCACACAAAATGTCCACACACGGACTATGCTATTCATTCATCCATAGCTTCACGTTGATTTCTGTATTATGCTCTATTTTTAATAACTGATTGCTATCTGTTTCTGCTCCAGAGCACAGAGAGAAAAAAACATCACCCAGAGGAAGAAAAACAAGGCAAACCCCAAAGAAAATACAGAGGGTAATATCAAAAACAACAGTCAGTACAATAGCAACACATGTAAGAAAAGCTGGGCCTCAAAACCGCTGAAACATGAACTACTGTACATGATGGTGCTGCATTCCAACCCAGGAAGAATTCATGATGGGGACAGAGGAAAACATAAATACTGTGTATTTGTAGCCCATGTTGAGTTGACAGAAGGATCAAGAGGTGAGCACTCATTACTGTACCTGCCAGATAACGTCAGGATCAAAACAGAAAGGGGGGTTGGTGTTCTGTAATCACAAAACGGAAATATACGCCACTTAGAAAAAAAAGCAACAACACAGACAACGCGAACACTGGAACAAACAGTGATGGGCATTACACACTCATAGTATAATTACAATGCATACAGAATTTACACAGTTGCATCAATGCTCAACAACATAAACAGAGGACAGTTTGAAAAAGCCACAATGCAAACAAATATCTCCTCCTAAACATCAGTATCACCAAAGGAAAACTGTTACAGTATCTCTCTCTCTCCCCTCCTTCATATGTCTAATCCTTCTGGCAGCGTTTGTTTCGCCTTTTCTAATTAATGCAGTCAGATTTAATTTGGCCTCTCACATGCATTTACAACTCTGTAGGGCATCCCGGGCCAGCACATGTGCAGTTTGTTAATAGGCAGACAAATTACGAAGTATGTGTGAAAAATAACTGTGGTTTTGCTGTAAAGGAGCCACTTTTGGAACAAGCGTTCTCTAAATGAACACTAAATATGTGTGTGTGGGTGGGTGTGCGCGCAGACACATGTGGAGTCAACTGCATTTTTCACAGCTCCAACGACTTCAAAGGGCTGAGATGAGAGTGAAAGCTTCCATATGTGACATTTGAAACAAATTGAATAAGTGCTCGACTCTGCATGGGCCAATAATGGCCTTTACTTGGGCATGGCCGCCATACAGACACAAGGCAACAATAAGGATTTTTTTTTTAGATTGTTTGTCCATATGTTTAGAGGCCAGCCAAATCCTCTGCTACTGCCCACAGTACAGTAGTGCTCATCAAGTTTTGTTGGTATGAGGCGGATATCAGACTGAACCAGACAACATGCTGCAACTGAAGAATAAAACTACACTGCTCAAACAAGATCACAACATGAGACTTTAATTCTTATCACAACACCACAGTTTAAAGTCGGCATTCTCAAATTTGTTTGGAGATAAACTGGCTAACACAACTCTAACTCTACAGCTGTTACAAAGAGTAAAAAACACAAATATTTTTGAAGCTGAGAACTGATACAGCAATGCCCACTGTGCAGCACATAAAATAAAATGTTGCCTGCTCTTGTTGATTCTAGATCAGCTCTAAGTCCTACCTTCATATCAATGACAGTCTGCAGAGCCCTGGTCTTGGCCGGATCGGCCTGGAGCTGGTTCCGGCGATGGAGCTCCTGGGGAGGGACCCGGTAAAAATAAGCCTGGCGGCTCATCATCTTTAGCACTTTCTAACACCCACAGCTTCAGATAGGATACACTGATCAGTCCAACCAGTTCCGGTCTCTGTCTTTTTTACTCCCTTTTTGTTTAAATGTAGCTATGTTATCCTCTACAGCACATCCTTAAAAATCCTTGATTTGCAAAAAGAAAAAAAACTTTTCCTATGATCTTTAAGCTGGTCCCTGTTTGATGCTCTCCGGAGGACTTCCTTCCATCTCTAACAGCAGGTGTTGGTATCTATTTTCTCTGCTCTCTCTTTTTCAGTCTTTCTGTCTCCATTCGTTCGTAGGTAGGAGACACGCTCAGCTGCAGGTCATATGAATCTCTCTCTATCACTCTTTCAGTCTCTAAATGTCTATTTCTCACTTGTTATCTCTGTCTCTCTCGCAGATGTCTCTGGCATGCGAAAGCTCTTGCTTAGCAACACTTTTTGCCAGCACATGCGCTACGCTTCTTCTATCAATAATTAATGGTAGCTCTGACCTGCAACCGTGCCCACACAAAAGCACACACGCATTCAAGTTGATGGGCAGACATACACAGACACAGAGCAAGTTAAACACACTTGTTGAACCGAGAAAACTGCGAGTATTAGGACAAGTCCATTCAGAAGAAGAACAAAATTGCACTGAATGATTTTCTACGATACAAAGCATGAGCCCTGCAATAAATTGAAAGCATTTCAAATGATCGCAGTATTTAAAACTTGGATTGACCATTTCACGGTTGTGTTGTTTTGTTGTACTGTTTTGTACGTCTGCCCCGCTCGTGTATGTAAATGGGGTGGGCAAAATCAGAAACACCTTCAACATAATGAAGTCAAATACAAAATCGACATTTACAAAAGCCTCAAAAAGAAAGAGTGAAAGAGTGTCAGCAAAAAATGGAGGGAAGCCTGCAAGCTGCTTCATTCATATGTGAAATGCACCACTGCAACATCCATCCAACGCAACACAACCATCCACCATTGCTGCTGCTTAACTTTAATCAGCCTCACCACCACCACACTGCGTCCACCCGTAGGCTTTGACTCTACTCTCAAGGGGAAGATATCTGCTATCACAACAGCTATCACATATCTGTTCAGGTACTGTATGTGTGTCGGAGGTCAGAGCAAAGAACACTAACTATACTGCTGTGTTGTATGCTCATGTAAATTAACTCCTTCGTTAATTGACTGACTGAACAGCAAATTCTAAAGTGTTTATAAACCTTTATTTAACCAGGGAAGTATCGCTGAGAGCAATGTTCTCTTTGTCACGAACGCCCTGTTCACAACCACAAAAAATTCACACCCCGAAGCCACCCAGCACAACCACTGTTTGATCTGCTGGCCACCAAGCAGCTCCACTGAAGCAGTTGGGGGTTAGGGGCACCTCTGTTGTGGTAATGAGGGAGTGGCCCTTGCTCAAGGGCACTTCAGTGGTGGCAATCCCCACCCAGATTTATCTTCACTGAACCACAGGCTTGCCACCCGCAGGCTCGTCAGAGCTTTAGCCGATAAGTGATCATAGACGGAGATGTACGTGACAGAACATAGGCTTCATAACAAACAAACCTATACATCTGCACAGTAGGTGAGAAAAGTGAGGGCCGCTGCTGCCTGATTGTGTTATAGGCAGCTGCTGGAAAGGGGCAAACATGCTCCGTGGATTTCCCCTGTTCAATAAGGGCTAAAAAAATGCACATGGAATACCAACTGGGCTACATAGGATCACAAAAACTCGCATAGACACGCATAGAAGCACACACCCACACAGTGACTAATGCCCAATATGATGCACGTATATGTATATAATGTAGCAGCTCCAAGGAAAAATAACAGGTTTGGGTCACAGTGAAAAATGAAGGAAACTGCCTCTTTCACCAGTGGGACTGATTCACAAACCAAAGGTACAGATGGATTAAACGACAGAGAAACTACAGTGCTATCAAAGCAAAAATTGGACGAATGACAGTGGGTAAAGAAAAGCCACCAAATCAGACAAAAACCACATGAAGATGCGACATTCATATTAAGGCAGCTCATCAGTCAGTCAGAGAACATAAAGAGCTTAAGAAAAGCATGAATAGACATAAAAGGAGAGGTCACCCAGATTTCCCATTGCTCCCATTCTTTCCAGTTCTCCAAGTTAGTTGAAATAAGAGCAGACAAGGGCCTTATCCTCTTGTCCATGTCAATTGTGGATAAGGAGGGATTACTGCTGTCAGAGCATGCCTCCCACAAACTGGCATGCCCACTGCTGCCACAATCCTAATCTTCTACTGACCATTTGTGCATTGTGTTTGTGTCACTGTGAGTGTGTGTATGTCAGTGTGTGCTTGTCGTTTTGTCTCCCTAGGCACATTCAAGTATCCAGTGGAAAGAGTGTGTGTGTGTGTGTGTGTGTGTATTAACTCCTTATCAACAACGGTTAGAGTACAGTTAAGAGTACAATGGGGGAAATTAAGTCATGCAAGAGAGCATGTCATCAAAGACTGTCTTCTCCGCTCCACATGTGTCAGAGGACCGAGCATATGGAATGAATAGGATCAAACGTAACACTATAGCAATAAGTGCCGGCATCCTGAATGAAGGATACGGTCAAAAGGTTCAAATCTAGCCCGAAGGCAATGGTGTCATATATGCCATGCGCAGACTAGAACATGCACAGATCCTACACTGACACACACACACACTCACACACACACACACATTCATCAATCACATTCCCATCCCTTCTCCATCAGTGAGAGAAAAAGGAAACACATTTGCTTGCCACAAATGTGAAAATGTGTCCGCCTATCAGCTCAGTGGCTCCAAAGAGCAGTTTGAAAAGACAAAGGGAAAATCAGAGGGAAAGCCTTGCTGAGAAACAGGGAGGGGGCGTGGGGGGTGAGGAGAAGGTTTGAGGGGTGTAATTTTGTCCCGATAAACTTTTCCGCTCGAACATTCTGGGAGATCAACAGAGCGTGGCGAGTATGTGGTGCCCGGGGTGTGGTGGGGAGAAAGGCAGCATTGGTGTGTGTGTGTGTGTGTGTGTGTGTGTGAGTGAGTGAGTGTTTGCTGATGGTATTTACAGTGGCCTTCTATTGTTAGTTGAGCGGGGCTTCATTAGCGGAGGCTGAAAGTAGCCAATCAAGAATGGAGACCAAAAAAGCCCCACCCGGGACAGGCTTTTCACCGGTTAACCTAACCACAAGAGATAGCATATCAGCCTGGGGAGAAAGAAAGACAGAGTGGGAAATGTTGATGGGCAGACAAATATACACAGGCAGAAAGGCAGATGAGAAAGGAGATAGGAGAAGATGCCAAAATGTTGCAGCTGATAGGCTGGTGGCATGAGGAAGTGAGCAAAAAGAGAGAGCAGGAAAGAGATTGCAAAAAAGATGGATTTGCTGACATGAACTTCCACTTCTCCTCAACATGCTGGCACTAGAAGGTTTTAAAAAGCTATATTTCTGAAGTTTCATCAATGTTTGAGAGAGGATGCGGGGGCAGGCGGAGAGGGCCTGCCAAAAACAGCAGCAGGACTTCTGAAGCCAGTCATACTATAGAAAAAGAGGGTAGTGCTTTGCCCTTATGTTCTCAACACTAGAGCAATGCTACATACTCAGTCGTACTGATCCAATACTGAGTGAGATGTCTTCACGTACAGTAGGGGCCCTAACTCTATCCAGAGACCCTAAGGACCATATGAAATCTGCAGTACGATATGCATGAAAGTAGATATGCCATCTGCAAGTAAAAATCTCACTGTGAGAGTGTGCATGTGTGTGTGCACGCCCTTGGCAGCAGGTCAGGGCTGGGCAGGAACAGACCAGTGGTGCGGCTGTTATTATTGGGTCTACAGGGACCTGGCGGCTGGGGAGAGCCGATTAGGCCCAGATTTATGCCTCTCAGCGTGTGTGTGTATGTGTGTGTCATCACACATAACTTAACTCACAGTTGCAGTGCATGTAACCGCCACAGTAGTTAAATTCTAATAGAACACTGCCACTTTGTGGACATTGCTAGTACTGCAAAACATACATACATACCCAAACATTATAGAGCAGAGGCTGTTTGAAAAGAAGAACTCAAACATACCAGTTAATATGTGGCTTCCACATTATTCTAACAGTTGATGGCGATGTTGAGCAGTCAAGTGTAATCATTTTATCTCTGCCTGTGTTTCTATGTCACGTCTGTGCAGCTAAGACAGTCTGACAGCTGACAAAGTTGAACTGGAAACACAAGCGAGAGAGCACCACTACACACACCATGCCCTGACAGCACACATCAGCAGGTGAAGGACTGATGGAGTGAGCTCTATATCCATGCATACTGCACACCAGCATACCATACACACATGAACACAGACAGCTGGTTAAAGTAACTTCACATCTGGCCGTGGTCTGTAAATCCTGAGTAGTAAAACAGAGAGAGAAAGGGGAAAAGATTCAATTCTCTGTGGACCCTTACTCAATTCTCTGATTTGCATCATACAAACCTTTAAAGGTTCATACATTTTCGCACCCATCTCCTAAACCTTCATTAATTAAAAAAAATAATATAAACACAAATTGAAGGTGACCATTTCTCTTCAAACCAGCAAAGAATACCAAGAAAGCCCTGTGCCAAGCCTCAGCCATGTTTGAAGGATAAATAAAAGCAGAGGTGCACTGAAAATGGAGGCATTTATTATCCCAGCTCAAGCTAAACAAGCTGGGTCATTTAAAGGAGAGTAATGGGCGCGGTAATGAAAGGCAGTTGGGCTGGTTTCCTTTGGAGCTAATCAAAAGAAATAAGAGCAGTGCCCCCTAATAGAGGCAATAGCTGCACTACCATCACAGGCTTGCCTTCACTAACCATGACAAGTGCAAGTGTAAGGCTAAATTACCACTCCGACACATAAACAAAGGCGAGAGGCCTACATAGGAAGTGGGCTGCTTCTTACAGTTAAATACGTGCATAGAAATCCTTCACTTAATCTGTATTCAACTTCACTATTCTTCACCACAACGTTAATAAACTACATTTTGAGATCCCCCAAATATGTTCATGTTTTCATTCATAAATGTAGATGTTTTAAGAGAGATGCTGAAATACTTAAAATATACAAATAAAAAAAAAAAAATTTTTTTACTTCCTAAAATCTGTTTCGATTCTTATAATTCACTACTGGAGATTTATTAAGAGACGGTTTTTCGTATATTTTTCACAATTCACTGTGTAATAGTGGCCCAGTTACAACTATTTTGGTTTATTTGCTTCGCACATAACGACTCTGTCAGTGAAGCTGGACAATGCATTTTATGCATCAACACTACATCATTCATTAAAGGTGTAGTCTACGATTCTAATCCAAAACAGTTTTTGTCAAATTCAGTGAACATCTCTTCACGGTCTGCTAGCTTTCCGTTTAGTGTGTGAGCTGAAAAAGAAATCGGTGTTCATACACAGCCCTGGCTCTGTAAACCGGAAACAAACAGAGTGGCTCGGGTAGAGCCACCAACCCAGGTCGTCAAATACCGATGCTTTAGACACGTTTCTGCTAAACGCTTCGGTATAATATGTCACAACTTGTGCTCGTGAACAGGACAAACTAATGCTGTGCGTTACTCACGCGAGTTTGAAGCAGTACTGAAGAGAGGGGTGTGTTTGTTTTGCTGTTGAGTTCAAATATTAACAAGCTTTCTCCAGAATCATAGACAACACCTTTAATNNAACATTTAAAATATTTTATCTTAACTTATATGTAATGGAGTGTTAAACATAACTCTTACCATCTGATGTACATACAATCCACACAATAAAAATACAACTACAAATAGCAATTCAAATAGTTGAACATTGAGTCTGGTACTACCTACAAATTAGTTTGTTTCACTTTAAGCCAGGCTTTCAGTTTGTGTGTGTGTGTGTGTGCGTCTCTCTATCTCTAGCTCACACACACACACTCACACACGTGTGTGTGTGCGCGTGTGTGTATATATACACAAAGACACACACAGAGTCCGTCACCCCATCTCAACCTCAGAGGAGAGGAGGCCAGAGGGAGACGAGGGGGGAAAAAAACGAAAGAACAACAATCGCCTCTCTTTTCAATCAAGGCGGTCAGAGTGTTTTCCCTCATTAATCATACATTAATATTCAGACAAACACAGCTTGTTTTTCTACCTTAGAAAAACACTCCTTTCTCCCATCTCTCTCTCTCACCTCTCAGACCCAATCACCCCCTCCTCCCCCATTGCACCCACAGTATGTGTTAAGCTGTCAAGTAGTTAAAAATAGCACAGCACACAGAGTGTGTGTGAACAGGTACTCACCTCTTACACACACAGCATGGTTAGGTCCCATACATTAAGCACACACACATACACACACACTCACTCACACACAAGTACACACATGCACAGCAGTGGTTGCATTAGCATGGGCCGAAACACCCACGCTCCCCTCTGACAAAATCATCACAGTGACCAAACACTCGGCATGGGTGGATATCCCATCAGCCACCGGGAGCCCAACGAGGGAGTGTCCTCGGTAGAAACGCTAAGCCGACAGGCCCCAGATGTGCACGCATGCTCACATACACACAAACAAACACGAAATCATTCTGACCGCGCACACCAGACAGAGGCAGACAAACAACACATAGACAGAAAAACAAGAACATCGTGACACAAACAATAGCAGAGGCAGGCACAGACATGCAAAGCACACACACACACAAACACACACACACAATGACAGAGAGGTAGAGAAATTAAAGGCTAAGAAGATTTAGGAGTTAAAAATAAACAAGGCAGGAGTGAGGAGCACAGAGAAGCCTACTGCTAGCCCTCCTGGCAGAGGATATAGAGACACCTGTGCTACACCACCGCTCACTGGAGGGCTGGTACTTTTCTCAATCAATAAAACTGAGTCTCTGAGGAAGACAGAAAAACCAGGAAAGAATGAGGTATGAGCATACCAATAAAAAATATTTCTTCTCATATTTTAACTGTGACTTTTTGATTGGGCTGCAATTTTTTTTTTAAATTCCACTGCACAACAAGTTCACTGCATGCCACATGCTGTAGAATAAATACACACATACAAACACACACACACACACACACAAAACCAACTGAGTCAGATTGTAAAACTGCATGGCTGAACACAGGCTTAGAGCTCTCCGTATGTTAATCTGGCCCATTGATAAGACCTGCTGAGCTGCTTTCTGCTCCACACTCTACATAATACACACACTCATAGGTATAGGTACACACACACACACACACACACACACACGAGTACGAAATGGAAAAAATATATAATTTTAACCATTAATATAATGTATATCACAATATCTGTTTGGTATTAAAAATTACATGCCATCTTAATGTTATTAACTAGCATTCATGCACTACAATATAAGACGGTAAATCAAAGTGGAAGTCATTTTCAGCACTAAAGTATTTCCACAATCATTCTGGCTAAAATCTGACATAGTAAATGCTTTGTTAATACAGGCAACACAACAGTGTACTATGATTCGCAACATCAAAAAAGCTCCCACGATCCTATAAAAGTGATAGATGATAAAAAATAAATATCAACATACTGCCTAGCCCGACTGTTAAAATCACTGATACTATAGATGAATGGTTCAGATACATAACCATTCACCCCCTGGGAAGAAAAACACACCTCTCTCACATGCATGTTCTCCAGCTGTGCTTCAGCCTCCTGCGCCGCCATGGTTATGATGCCTGTCCGCTGTCCCCGACCCCAGTGTCCCTGACCTTGACCTTGACCCTGAAGCATTTCCAGCAGCCTCTGGATGCTCTCGTCCCGGGCGCCCAGCGTCTGCTTCTGAGAGTCGATTCTCATCTCCATCTCCTCCATGGTCTTCCTAAGCAGGAACAGCTCCTTGGCCTGCCGCTCGTGCTCCGACTGCAGCCGGAAGAAATTCTCCTCTGATGGATCCAAAGGAGGAGACGAGGAGAAGCCGTCACACCCAGGCACCTGGCAGGGGCTGCAGGGTCGGAGTGAACTAGAGCTGGGCGCTACCACCGGACCTTGGCTGGGACTGTAGAGGGGCTGATTTGGGCTGTTCCTTAGCCCAGGCTGAAGGGTGTTGGCTGGGCTGATTCTCTGCACAGCTACTGCAGTGTTACAGCCATAGCCAGGACTGTGAATGATGACATCAGCTTCCTGTTGCCTTGGGTTGTAGGTGTTGGATGGGCTGGCTCTTGGGCTGATCTTTGGCCCAGGACTGTGCAGGTTGCTGGGGCTTTGTCTGGGGCTGTGGCCGGGGCTGAGCCCCCCTCTGTGGTCCTGGTCCGTATGGAGTTCTCGATAGGAGCCCGAGTTCCCCTGCTGTCGCTGCTGCTGCAAGCGACTGTTCATCTCCCTGTGAGCCCTCAGCTCCTCCTGAAGCTCCTGAACTGTCAACGGAAGCTGCTACAAAGACAGAGGACGATTAAGCGCCCAGTCATTCAATAAGTACACAAACATAGCAAACACACAGACACATATTAAAACTTCTTAAACACACGATGACAAATACACATCACAAAGAATATACGGTGGGGTACATAAAACAGACCTTGTTTCTTCTAATATCCCTGGGCTGCAGCAGAGAGATGTGACATAAGAAAGACACACAAGTGCATAAAGCCAAAACAGAAAGAAGATAGAAAAAACATATATCCTAAATATCAAATGTAATATATCAAATATCAATGTAGATTACTTCAAGCTGTTGGGTGATATTTTTGCCACCAGGGGGCGATATTTCTCTTTAAAACACAGGGAGAATACATAGAAGGTACTGCAAGCAAAAGTGGCTTTGTTTGGTTTGTTTGCAGCTAGATGAACATCAAAGGTGGAAAAGACAGGATAAAGGGTGGTGTTATTTTCAGAAGAAAACAAATGTGCAATTTATGAAAACAAAAAGAATGAAAATTTCCAAATTTACAGATTAACTCAGAGAATCAGAGCAGAGACAGTCTGCTGGCCAACATGCAATGAGCCTTCTGGGGGCCCAATTGTGCCAATAATTATATATATATATATATAAAAATTAATGAATTATGTAAAAAAAAATAAAAAAAATCAATTGATAAATAAACTGACAAATCAATAATTAGTTGAGGTTAAGATTAAGAAATTTGCAAACCAGTGGGCAGACACAATAATCAAGAGTTCAGTCCTAATAAATTACACTAGTAAGCAAAACTATTCAATTATCCATTGGTAAGTACATTTTCCACACGATCCCTTGAGTGTACCATCATAGAACAGAAAACTTTAAATATCATGTGCACCATCTTAAAAACATTCCCTGTTATGCAGCATGGCATGACATTAAGGCTCTGTTCAGACTGCCAGCCCAAATCAGTTTTTTGGCATATCCAGATTGTATCCAGATTGATTTTAGAAAGTCTGGACAGCAAAAAACCACATGAAATGTGATTTTTGCAAATTGGATCCAAGCCACATTTGGAGGTGGTTTGAATGCGTCTCAACCCGGACGCCCTGGCTGCCCAAATCGGATTTCAAAGTGTCTTTTGCGTCACTTGCAACGCGACACACAACAACGACGTCAAATCCAGAGTGACTGCAGCACGGAACATGTACACCAGCCTCCTCTGTCGAGTTTGTCTGGTGCGACGGAAGAGTTCTGCATCACGAACTGACAGCACGATTGTTCGGATGGATCTCCATTCCTCATGCTTCCGCATTGGAAAGCCGCGTCACCGGCGTACATAGTTGCTGACGCCTATGTCGTTACCACAGCAACCCATGCAGATAGGTTGGTGATGTCTGGACACACAAATCCGATGTGATCACTTGCAAATAACAGTGCGGACAGTCTGTCTTAAGGATCTGATTTGAGAAGCAAATCTGATTTGCCTGCAGTCTGAACAAAGCCTTAATAACCTTGGGAAGATCTTTGCCTTGAATTCATTTTTATGGGTTTAAACAATGTTTGTCAGCACAATTTAACTTTGTAGAGACACAGTGCCTGAGCAAGACTGAAGAGGTTTACCGACGCGACGACTGATTGATTTGTCAATACATTTATCACTTGAACAACTGGTTAGTAAGTGCCACAAATGGGCCCCGATAGAGTGTTGCAAGGGACAACACATTCCATTCAACATTCCTGCTTTTGCCATATACTGCAGTGCAAAGTAATAGAAAATACAATATGTTAATTTACATTCACAGCTCTCAGCTTTCCTGACTGGCAAATGGAAATTCATTCTATGCTTGAAATCATGGACACAGGGTATTCTTGATGACTGACTGAGCAGGGTAAGAAAAGGCTGTAAGGAAATCAAACAAAAGGAAAAAATGCAGAAACACACACATACACGCACGCACAGGATCTTACTCAACATAGAGTATATCAAAAATTCATTGACTCCAACACTAAGCGGAAGTTAAAATGCTAATCTTCCCATCTGTGTAAAGATATTACTAATTTTTCCTCAAATATTCTTACTCCTCTGCTCGAGTCCAGAAGGTGGGGAGCACCAAGGACACAGAGTAGGAGGAAGGCGAGGGTGAACACGGATAATCAATGCAACAAGCTAGCGCTGAATATCAAGTCAGAGTGGGTGGACAATCCTCCGCACAAACACACACACACACACACACACACACACAACCAAGACTGTAGACACAAATACATATGTGCAAGTGTACACACACGCACACACATACACCAAACAAACAGATGGTTAGGGGACAACTCTGGTCACGGCAGCTGAGAGAAAAGGTGACATTTCAATATGCTAATTACAAAGTTCTCTTGTCAGACTGAACTCTTCCCAGAGTGTCTCAGAGGGCAAAAAACAGGGGAAATGGAGAAGAAAAAAAGAGGAGAAAAGCGACCATCTGAAAGGAGAGATGGGGGATAGAGGTGACAAGGGAGAGTGAGGTGACAGCAGATAAGAGTTAGTTATTTTATATGATGGGGCTGTAGACATTGTGAGAGAATGTTGTGGTTGAAGTTGAGAGACAAAAAGGGTAGGTAACTATTTAACGAGAGATCAATATTGCTAATAAAGTTGCGCTCATTATCAGCTGGAGCTGAACTAGCCCTAGGTGTGTCTGTATATGTAGGAAAGAGGGAGGGAGAGATAGAGTGTAAAAGAAAGAAAATAACAGAGAGATTAATATAATGTTTTAAAATGAATAATGTTTTGCCAGCAAGACATGCAATATATGATGCGATTGTTCCCCAAGATTTTTAAAGGGATTCAACGATGCCAGTTTTCAATGATGATTCATAAAATGAATTAATTCTACCTCTGGCAGCCTATTATATTTTAGTATACAAAAAACAGAATTCTCTACATATATGCTTTCATTCTCTTAAGAGTACATAAGGGTTATTATGAGATCACAAATCTACAGATAAGGTACTGTAGGTGGTTTCAGTAGATGCACTGAGATAAAAGAAGAAAAGGGTGAAGGTAAAGAAGACAGTACACGAGAGCGCGTTAGTGCGGGAGAGACAAATGAGCTGACACTTGAAAAAGCAGTAATACCCTAGTTGTATGGGTCTGTCGCCTGAAGGAGCAGAACAGAGACAAACACATCCATCTATCACAGACAGGGCCAAGTCGAGACCAGCCTGCAGACACACAGAGGCTGGTAACATTGACTGTCCTGCTCCATTTCAATGCCACAGACATGAGAAGTCCAGCGGCAAAACACATTTATTTCTTACAGAAATCTGGCAGTTTTGTGGGTAGTACAAGGAGTGTGTGTGTCTTTTTGTGTACCTGTATGTGAGTTGTGTGTGACTGTGGCAGTCAGTGGCAAATGCAGATCTTCATGCAATTTTAGCATACAATTCAGATTGTTAAGGAAGCATTTTGAGAAACACTGATTAACTAAAACTCTACAAAGCTACAGAGCTAATCCTACGTTTCTGAACGAACAAAGTTGCTCTGTATTAATTTTCAAATTGTCAGTTTTTATTATATTTGGTTTTAAAATCAAAAGTAAGTGTACGTGTGCGTGTGTGGGTGTGTGTGTGTCACAGTGTCCTCACACTGTATGACAATGTGAGATGAAAAAGCTATAAATACAAATGCAGAGGTGGCTCCTTGGTTACAAGAAGGAGGAGTCAGATGGAAGAACGCAAAAATGATTTTAAGTTTTTGCATGCTTGTGTGAGAGAGATGAAGAGCAAGAGGGAGCAATAAAGAGATTCAACAGAAGCTACACAAGCTGTATAGTGCAAAAGATTCTCTGAACAGGATGAAATATATCTTATAAAGACTTCCAGGTATTTTCCTCTAGAGAAACACTTCTATTTTTCCACATACACAGGAGGAAGTTAAAATGCCACACAGACAAATGGAGAAACAGAAGGCCAGCAAGATAGGAAACAAAAGAATGATAGACAAGGAAAGAACAGATATAGTATAGTAGCTATGCGGTGAGACAGGCAGATGGATAATGCCTCAGACTGAGTGGGACAGACTCCAGGGAGAGGTGGCACAGGACAGACTGGTCACTATCCCTTCAGGAGTAGCTGTGAGCTTTTTTAGAAACTGGCTAACACTTAGAATGGCTGCCACTGGGGCACGTTCCCATGGAAACACAGACAGCACTGAGCCTGGCAAACATCTTTACAAATTAACTGCACAGAAGCCTTTCTATGCAACCTTGAGGACAGGAACAAAAGGTATGATGCGCAGAAGAGATAGGCGGGTCAACACAAAAACTGCGATGTGCGAGGGGACAAATCAAAGAGTTTTCTTTCAAAATGAGATTTCCACCGTTTGAAAAATGTGACATCTTCTATAAAAAAAAAAGACTTGCTGGTGTTGTTGAGCATTTGATGCAGTAAACAGCTACGTTTTAGTGGATGAAATTGCTTGTGTTTTAAGAATTTTCTTCAAAGTGGAGATATTTGAAACAAACTCTTCAATTTGTCATTTTTTTCTCACCTGCAAATCCTCTTGGTTAGTCCTGCACTGGTCCTTCAGAACCGAGGTCCTCACTCCCTCCTCCCGCCTAACTCCCTTGTCTCTTTTCACATCTGGGCTCCAGAAGTTGACATTGTTCATGCTGGGGCCCGTCCTTCCATCCCTCCCCCCATCCAGTTCTCTCCTCAGGTTGTCATTCTCCCTCTGCAGGTCCCTCAGCTGAGCCTGGAGATCAAATGTGGAAGCTTCTCCCCGTCCAGACGAATCCAGTGTCTGTGGGTGTCTCCCAGACTGGCGCCGCAGACTGGAAGTCCCTGCAGGATGCAAGGTTTGGTCTCCATAAGGGTCTGACGGGTGATGCAGCCCATAGGAGGTGATGTTTGGGCTGCTGCCCATGGCTGTTGTCCGGCTAGTGTAGGAGGAGCGACTGGTGCTCCTTCCCAGCGTCATGGTGCCTTTGGGGTACCCACCAGAGGGTTCCAAGGAATCCCGCTCAATGGGGTACATGGTGCCTGAAGTGGCATAGGCAGCACTCAAAGACTGGATGTTCTCCATGGACAGGGTTTTCCCCCCTGGCGCTGTTGCTGAACCACGAGTTACTCCTTTGTCTGCCGCTGTGCCAGGTTTGACCTTCGAACCTGGCCTCGACATTGACCCTTGACCTCCAGCTAATTTAGACGCTGGTGCCGGCCCACCCCCTGACACAGAGCCTGGTTCTAGCCCCGAGCGGGAGCCTGGTGCTGAGCTTGCAGCCTGTTTGCCTTTTCCCTGTTTGGGGGATCTGGAAAAACGTGAATGAGATGTGCTGCCATCAGTGTGCCCACTACTCTTTGTGCCAGCAGACAGCTTGCTCTGCGAGGGCTTGGCTCTAATGTTTAAAGGCATTTTTTATATGGCAAATGTGGACTTATGAGAGGACACTGTTAAGTTTGGGAATATTTTCATGTCCCTTTATGGAGCCAGAATGAATAACAAGGTTTTAAAAAAAGGCCACCTCTCGGCCTCTCAGTTTTCACCTGTCCATGCCTGATTGTTCAGGGCTTGAGGCTGAGTCTTATTTAGTCTTATTAGAAGAAAGTGGCAGTGACTGTTGGCTAGAGGGCTCCTAGACACACTGTCCAGAGGTCTTGTGGTTTCAGCTACAGTGCAGGACATCATGGATTCTAGACAAGTAAAAGAGGGACAAACATGGAGAAAGACCAATCATATTAAAAATAAATAAAACAAACAGCATCACTACATTGTTCATAGGGCTGGTTATCATTTCATACTAATCCCAAAACGACTTTTTTGTTACTTTGTTTTGAGCAATAGAAACATGTCGCTCTCCAAAACCCTTTTTTCTTTAACAAAACATTCAAAACTTCTCAAATGTCAAATTCTGTCTAAACATGAGCACCTGTACAAGAACTTTGTCTAAATAAAATTTAAAAAAAATGTAAAATTATGATTTAAATCGTGAACTATCTGATTGATATCCCAAGCCTACAAATCTGCCCAACATTGCCAATTTTCTGTTCACAACCCAGCCCTAAATGGTTCATGATAAAACAAAATAAGACCTTATAGACTTAAAAGAGTGAATACTATAATTTGTTGCGCTGAATAATCCAGAGAACCAGTTACTGACAAATATTTAGTATGTCACAACTATGTTCTTGATCTAGTGCAGTGGTTTCCAACCCTGGAGCTGAAAGGCAGCAGCTCTTGATCAACTGAAAACCTCTGCCTCAGCTAATCAGGTGTGAGCAGAGCATGGGAGCTGGAAAATAAGCAAGACTTTGGGTCCACAGGAGCAGGGTTGGGGAGCACTGATCTACTGAAAATCTTCTTTTACTATTACTACAGTGCTCTGTAACCCCCTCTCGTCCTTATTTGTGGTTGTGAGAGGGATGGGCGGGGGCGGTAAAACAATGTGTTTAACCACCAGACTATAGATTAGTGGTGTGGCATACTACTAGTTTCTCGCCTTGCTTGCACCTTGCGCAGCCAGTCACCACAGTAGATGGTGAAAGAAAAACCGGCTTGACCATTTCAGCACCATGGACAGCACTCAGTCTACCATCATACAGCACACGGACTCTAATGCCTGCTCAGGTCTGAAGGAAACAGGGACAAAAAAGGGTAATTGGCTATGAGCATGGCAGACTGCAGAGGGAATTGGAGTCTTTATCTTTATCTTTATCAGTCTTTATCATCTGCCATCCCTCTGGGGCACTCGCAAAGCTCATCATCAGACTTTATCAGGGCTGAAGACATGCCGGTACCTTAGGCTTCAACTAAAAATAGGCACTTTCAATTTAGGCTAAATCATACTGTGCCCATATTAGGACAAAGTCAGCATATACAGTATTAACTATATGTCTATATCATACACAATGTTGGGTAATTTTGCTGTCAAGTAGGTAAAAAATATCCTCAGGACATCAAAGTAAGCACAACCCAGTCCATGATGGACCAGATATTGGGGACTGTCTGCAAAGCAGAGGCAAATCCAAATCATAATCCCTCCTCTAATCCAAGAGGATTGGGTGCTGGGAGTCAGTGCACAGGATGCAACTGAGAGATTGGTTAAGTCTGCTTGTCAGTCATAACATAGCTGTCAATCCTTTATCCATCATTGTTTGAGACAATGAATTTAGCCTTATACACCAGCGATGGACCCACCAATTCCGTATATAATTTTGGTGCATCAATTGTGCATTTATATCCAAATTGACCGCATAAATTCAAACATGACAGTTTAAATAAAATGACAAAGATAACTGTGTCTAAACCTTTTAAAACAAGGAAACTGCAAACAGGTTACTGAAGCTTTGTCTACAGATATCGCATATCATTTGCAATAAGATGGAGGTATCATGAGTCAGTGTAACTGGTCACTTTCGATGGGCGCGCGCCAAGTTCACGCAGCTGTACCTCCCTGCCGAGACATACTGACAGGGCGAGATAACTGACAAAGAAAGAGAGGGCTGACGGAAATACAAAAATAAAATGCCACAAGTAGGAAACGCCTCACTTTCATACCGGCCTCGAACCTCTGCACTTACTTCTGAGTTGGCAGCCAGCTGTTGCCGCGAGGAGAAAACTCGAGTCACCACCCAAACTGAAATAGCGTAACGAGCCCCCCTCTCATACAGTTCAACAAGCAGCCGACCTTAACCTCCAAACTATGAAGTAGACTGCACTACATTTCACGGTCGGCACGAGTGAAACGGTCGTTGTGCATGTGACCGCACAGCCCGGACACAGACGCCCGAATAACTCTACTACGACCACGGCATGAAGGATTAGTTTCTTGCTCATATGCACACGGCTACATGAGTTCGAGCTAGTACCTTACATAATAATTAATCTGCCGCACAAACTGCGAGCACAGAGTTTCATTTGTTTAAATAAGGCTGCCAAGTGATGCCCAAAAACCCCAGGTGTGCACGCGACGTGTGCTCCAGCTTACCGGACAGGCGCCTCTCCATCACCGCGAAGTCCCAACTGAACCCTGTCCGACCTCGGCGCAGGCTCCATGATCTCATCGGCTCAGCTCTCTCCTGACCTGTCCTGCCATCGGGTCCTCGTGGGCGCGCTCTCCCAAGCTGGCGCGTGCGCGACCTACGCGGCGTGGTGGGGCATATCACGAACAGCTATGACTGGAGCGGGCTTCTTTTTTTTCCCAATACACCTACACGAGCGTCACTTGCAAGGTCTTAGCTCCACAAACCCAAATTTGAAAAAAAAAAAAATCCGATGTAAATTCAAGTAAATAAACAAATGGAATTTAATTCAATTCTTCATACAGTAGGGGCAATACAGTCAGGAGTAATCCCATGGAAGTGAGTTTGTTTACTATATCAGATGTGGAGATAACAGAACTAGCCACGTGATTGGATAAAGCCACAGCTAGTTGGTATATGGTGGAGCTGGGGCAGGGCCCTCCATTGCTCTTTGAGATGTGCACGAGGGGACTGCAGCTGCCCAGTTCACTGTTCATTCATTCAGTATTACTCACCCAGAAAATGAATTGGAAAAATTGGCTATTTTTGTGTCAAAGGTTTCACTCTCAGAAAACAGATAGCCTACTGTTGGAATTCCCTTGCCACGAGACAAAAAATGAAATTGGCTAAAATAGGTGTACAGTAGGGCAAGGAGCTGCACTACCCACAGAGCAGGTCTGGTCTGTTTTGTTACTTTCAATATGTTTGCATGCAGTTCTGTCGCTTAATCTCCTCCTCTGGTCAGCAGACTGCAGGATGACTTAAGTAAAGCTTCCTTGCCTTCTGACATGTTATTCTCAAATTGTTGCAGACTCGTCCCACGTTTTCCTTTTGAGCTTGTGAAACTGTGTAAGAGGAAGCTGAGAAATGGCAGGTGACTTCTCTTATTTCGAATAGGCGGAGCTGTTGGTGATTTGTAAGAAATAATCATCAGTTTCATTTCCTCCTGACATCTAACCAAAGAGAAGTGAAATTTTGAGATTGGGGGTTGGGGTATTTTATATGGCTACAGGTAGACTACATCACTCCATTGTAATACTTATGAAATCAAGCTACTCAAGTGAAATGAAGAAGTTAAGTTTATTTGTATAGTCCAATATTAATGTCTCAGTGTCTATGTACAATGCACAGTGTCTCAATTAACTTTGCAGCCCACAATAGCAACCTGCCCCTCCCCAGCCCAAGCTGTCAGAGGACAAGGATTAATTCACTAAAACGAAAATTCAAGAAACCTCAGGGGAGGAAATTTAAAGAATCAGTGTCAAATTTCGTCCGATAAAACGACAGAACACAACAGTGAAAAGTTAAATATTTACATGGAAGTTTCATTTTAATTTTACAAATGACCAAATGATTATAAACATCAACCAAGTGCCATTGTGTATGTGACACAATTAAGGGTTGGGTAAGTTCGTCAAAATGAGAAATGGGAAGATTCTCCACCAAAATGCTCTACATCAGCCATTAACAGGCAATCATATAAAACTTTCACTCATGTTGTTGTCATATAATTTAAGGTTATCTGATGACAACGCCATTCTCACTCGATTCCAGAAAAGGGGTTGAGCCCTCGGGTTTCTCGGCCAGGACAACACAGACTTTCTGCACAACCTTTTCCTCAGCTGAAGGTACTTCAGTTTGGGAAACATCTCATCCAACAGAACCAGCACAGCTGCATCCACCTTTTTTGGATCGAAACAGAGTTAAATTAGTGTTGTGAAAACGTGGCAACAAATCAGAGGGGGTAAGATTCACACCCACAAAATGACACATGAAAATAAAGTTAATAAGTTAATTTTACTAACCTTCTCATCCAGAAGCCGCTGCTGAACCATGAAGAAGGCCTGGCGGATCACGCCATTCACTGTCTCACTACCAGAAGCAGCACTGGACAACACAAACACTGTCTTCACACTGTTGTAGACAGCACTGTGTAGATTTTCAATGCATGAAAGCCCAGGAATCCAGTCCCTCTCCTCCAAACAGAGGCTAAACCTCCTGTGATTCGAGTTCTCCAGATTGACAGTTAACTCATTGTAGACCCAATCCCTCACAGCCTGGCTCCTCGTGTCAAACACCACAAAAGCATCGTAGTGATAATGTGAATCACTACCAGCCAGCTGGGAGTAACCCTTATGTCCTGCCCAAAGTACCTGTAAGCAATACCACATATCCCAGCCATAGAGATGCTTCAGCAGGGGCAAAACAGTGAACGTCACAGCCAAGAAGGAACAGACGAGGAAGGCTAAGCTACCGTATATGTCCTGGCAGGAACGCTGGTCCATAGACAGTATACTCCTGCCCTGTTGGGACTCTGGGTATTCACAGTGTATATGTGTGATGAGATAAGGAACCTGTACTGGAGTAGTACGCAAGAAATCTGCAAACCAAGATGTGTCACAGTCACATTTAAATGGGTTGGCATGCAGGGTGAGTTTCTGAAGGGCACTACCATTTTTAAAGGGGGCAGGGAGAAACTGATGGTTCAACTCTTTGATCTGATTGTGGCTGAGATACAGGTATTGCAAGGATTTCACCTCACTGAAGAAATCCTCAGGAATAAAACTAAGGCGATTGTGACTGAGGTCCAAGAGAGAAAAAAATGCTCCGAATTCTATGACTTGATGAGGCAAATAAGAGAGGTGGTTTTGACTGAGGTCCAGGTGACGTAAATTGGTGAGTGCTGAGATGTTTAGCCATGGGAAATAAGTCAGCAGATTGTTGCTGATGCTGAGGACCATAATGCTTCCTGGGAGGTTACACAGCACGTCTGGTGAGACTGACTTCAGTTTATTGTTAGAGATGTCCAGGTGGGTGAGGTTTGTCAGGTTTTGGAAGAAATGAGTGTACTTGTTGTTATCAGGATCCCACATAATGTCCAGGTGATTTCCATCGAAGTAGAGGTACTTCAAAGAGCTGCTGATCAGCCTTTGATCTATTCGCATCCCAATGCCATTGTTTGCCAGACTTAGAAATTCCAGATTAATCAGATTTTGAAGGAACTCAAAACGATGGCCCATGCCCCTCATTTTGAAGTGAAACTCATTGTTACTAACATCTAGTACTTTCAGAGTGTTTTTAAGCTCACTGAAAGCCTCTTTATAATAAAGATCAAGTCTATTGTATGACAAATTAAGAAAAACTAATTTTTTCAAGTCATTAAATGGCCCCTTCTTCAATGCCTGGTTCATGTAGTTGAAGGAAAGGTCTAAACAAACAGCATTTTCCATGCCTACAAACACCCTTTCGTTAAGAAACATAATGTCATTTTGAGACAGGTCAAACGTTGGTTTATATTTGCAGAAATAGTTTTTTAAGTCCCATAGTGATGGAAATTGAGAATCATTGTCCTCCAATGTTTCCAGCCTGTTTGACTGGTTGGATTCCCAGATATCACTTCCAGATGTGACTTTTTGATCTATTAGCACAAGGGGTGGATCTGGAAAATTGCGTGTATACAAGTTCTGGTTCTGACAGCTTTCCTGTGCCACAATCTTGGATGACGGACTCGAGCAGCACGGAAGGAAATTAAGCATGTTTTGGGAGAGGTTAATATCGATGAGAGACGGTAAACGTTTCAGAGCTTTCAAGTCACAAGTACCGATGAAGTTCATTCTCAGTTCTAGTTTCTTTAGATTTTGAAGATTGGACAGAACATTAAGGCTCTCAGTTGGAAGCACGTGGAAAAAGTTACCACTCAGAAGAAGATATTGTAGGCCAGATATATTTCCAATATGTGGCGAGAGGATCAGTTTCGGAAATGTCTTCAGTGGTTCATAATTATAGATAAGGCTAATCCAAGTGAGGCCCTTCAGCTCTGCAAAAAAGGTGCCATTACGTATAGCATATGCCAGGAGGTTGTCAGAGAGGTCCAATCCCTTTAAATTCTTCAAAGGTCGGAAAAGACCCTCTGGAAATGTTTTCAGAGAGTTTCCTCTCAAGCTTAGAAAGGTGATGGAGCTGTTCTCAGCATAGAATGAGTTTGGATGTAGGGATAGAGGGAGATTTTGTGGGCAAGGAAAGCAGGGCCTGGCTGCATGGTCACAACGCTGGCAATTCCACTCCAAATTCAAATACGTGAGGATAGTCAGGTGGGCAAATGATTTATTTAAGACCTCTGTGATTGTATTCTCTCTTAAATCCAGACTCTCCAGTGAGGGTGGCAACCCTTCAGGGATAGCAGTCAAATTATTATAGCCTAAGGTAAGGTTTCTGAGTTTAGGGAGCCCTCTGAAAACCATCTCACTGATGTAAAAGGGCTGGTTGCAAGGGTTTGCATAAAAGCAGTTCTTGTTGAGGAGGAGCTCTTCGAGTCGTGGAGTGTTTAAATCTTTGGTAATTCGGAATATGCAATTATTCTGTAGATCAAGAACCGTCAGGTTTTTAGGTAACAAGGGTATAGAGGTGAGGCTGTTTCCTGACAGATACAAAAACCGAAGCTTCGATAGGCTCTTGAAGGCATTACGGTGGATCACCATCTTGCATGAGTGGTCTTCCACAGCTCTCAGGCGACCTGGTTGACAATTCCCCATTATTTTCAGAGTGTGAAGGTTTGGGACACCTGATAAAGCATACTGCCCCACATACTGTATCTTAGTCCAACTTAAATCGAGTGACTCTACAGTGGTAGACTTGATGATGGGGACATGCTTGAGTGGTCTTTCAGAGCAGTCTACTGTGGTGGTATTCACATTGGTGTCACATGGGAAGAAGATGGTATTTATGGTCCCCACTAATGGAAGAAGCTGACAAAGGATGAGGATATTTTTCAACATAGCCTGGGAAAAAAGAAACTTCATTTTAGTTATTTGTTGATAGTTCAGAAGATGTAGTCTGATCAAAAAATTTAATAATTATAGAAATCCCATTTATTTGCCACATACACAATCATACACAGTACAACATATAATGAAATTCGTTTGTGCCTAGCTCCAGAAGCAACTAACAAATAGTCAAAAATGTTGTTCACTCATGTTTCGTTCAGCTCAAGATAATCTCAAAAATTAGGTCATTTTTATCAATTGCTGATGTACAAAAAGTTGCACATACTTTTATTTATTCTCGGCTTGATTACTGCAATGCACTTTACTCAGGTGTCAGCCAGGGCTCCCTCCACATCTCCAGTTGGTACAAAATGCTGCTGCTTGACTCACTACAGGGACAAAGAGGCGTGATCACATCACCATCATGCTTGCCTTCCTGCACTGGCTCCTTGTTCGATTTCGAATTGATTTTAAAAATGTATTGCTCACTTTTAAGGCTTTAAACAGCCTTGCTCCTAAATACATCTCGGATTTATTGACTTGGTATGTGCCCTCTCGACCATTAAGATCCACGGACGGAGCCTTACTTGGAGCCCCCACACTATGGAAATCTCTGCCTACTGAACTCCGACACACTAAGTCCCTAGCTTCTATTAAATCTCTTCTTAAATCTTTTGGAAATGTTTGATATATGTTTTTATTTATACTATTTATACTATTTTTATTCTTCTTTCCTTCCTTTCTTAAGCACCAGCATAATCTGGATCTTATCTATTTTATTGTCTTTACTTCCTCTGTGCTCTTATCTATTTTGTCCTTACTTCCTCTGTGCTCTTATCCATTTTGTCTTTACTTCCTCTGTATTATCCATTTTATTGTCTTTATTTCCTCTGTCTTATCCATTTTATTGTCTACTTCTTCTGTGCTCATGCCCTTTGGCCCCATTCTCATTTTATCTGCCTTGTCTGGTTTTATTTTCTTTGTAAAGCACTTTGTAACATTGTTAAGAAAAGTGCTATATAAATAAAGTTTATTATTATTATTATTATTATTATTATTATTATACTAAAATAGAATAAAATACTATAGTATAAAATAAGATAAAATATTTTACAAAAGAAACAATAAAAAAATACATCCGTAGAAACAATGAAACAGTATGGCCATGGATGAGTTTCAGAAATTTTTTTTTTTGCATAAGATGAAAACGTGATTTCTTTAGCAGTTGTTTGTAGCTGCTTTAATGCCTTTCCAATCAGCCATTCCTGTGCGTATAACAGCGTACGTACATCATTTTGTTACAGTGAAATGTAGTACATTTTTGATAGTAGAATAAAATGTTATCCTACTTACCATAACGGGAATAGCATGCATATTAAAATTCACATCGGGAGCCAACTGAAGCAACCTTTAGTCCAGGTGTGGAGAGGGAAGGTTAAAAACGTCTGTGCAGTGACGGGTAACTGGATCCATTTATGCAGAAGTGAAAGCATGTGGTCATATGCAAATCATGTCAAATTCATGAGGGGCATCAGCTACAGATGCCACTTCAAGTGATTTTTAAAAAAAAGATGTTACAAACAGTATTGTCCTTTATTACGACCAGCTCAGTGCTTTCCTTTTCTGGCTGTAGATAAAGACAAAAACCAAGGGCAGAGAGGGGAGAGGATTTTTTTTCCACTGGTGGACAAAGTTGGATGACTTCCTTAATTCACTACGAGTTCTAAAGAAAAGGTATAAGGAAGTAATATAGCACCTCACCACCTGCTTCAAAAATCCTTTTCAATCTGAACAAATGTCCAAAGATTCATCCCACACCGGCAGTATTTTCACAATCTCTTTATTTCTCGTAAGTGCACTGAATCATGAAATCCATGAAATCAAGACAGTATTGATTTTTTTTTTAACAAACCAAGTGAGCAGAGAAAAGACTGATTATGAAACTAATTTCCTTTGTTAATATAACCTCAAACACAACTAACACACTGAAAAGCCCTTTTATTTTCTGTGCGTATGTAGAGACTGCAAATGATAAAATAAAAACTGTCAATAAAATGTGTTTCTGATGAATCAAAACTGCATCAAAAACTGCTTTTATTCAAGTGCTGTGTTAAAACTATTATTTCCCCATCCACTTATTGGAAGTAATTGTGTGAATCACCATAGCCACAGATAGATTACAAGTACAGTTATACAAAGTGTGTTCTGGTTGGAGAGCAATTTCAATGCTTTGGCTTTGGATTGGACCTCACACCCTTACACGCAGTAGTGTCCTGCTATCTTTTCCTGGCAGCAGCAACAGCATTAGCACACTGCCATGTAGTTATTTGACATTTACCATCACTGACACAAGTGCTGAATTATCCACAGAGCGATATTCATAAAGCCATCAGACTCAGCATCCACCTTGGAGAGAGAGTGATTGTTCCCTGGGTACCACAGCAACCTAAACAACACACATCAGAGCGTTAGTGAGTGAACAATAAAAGCCGTGTTGTACAGTGCATATCTAACATAACCAATTAAACAAGCTGCTTACCGGACTGGGACCTGCCTTGCTTTCAGAGCTCTGTAATATTCAATTCCTTGCTTGTTAGGTACACGCTTGTCATCTTCCCCTAAGGTGAGCAACACTGGTGTCTGTACCTAGATGAGAGATCATATTAGGTTACTACATTGTGTAACAGCACCAGTGAAGTCACACAGTCAAGACTTGCACAGAAATGCTCATACCTGTGTGACATGTTTAATGGGGGACTTGTTCAGCATCTGTTCCCAAACAGCAGGGTCAGGTAGACAGTCTGTACTGTACTCATAGCCAGCCTCAACCATGCACCTGCAAAACAGTTAAACAAAACAGCAAACATCAACAGGAAGAACAAAAAAATCACTGAATGGCTTTGAGGTCTTTTGTTCCTGCAGTGTTTGTGTGCATTATTGAACACTTCCCTCATGACAGTGAGGCAGACACATGCCCTTTATCCCACCCACTTGCTTACAGCTGTCAGAGTGGAATGTCAGGGGTAGAAATGATAAAGCAACAAAAAGGTGAGTGGCTGTCTGTGACTGACACAGTCATGAAATGAGTCAACAAATACGGAATTGTGCATGCCAAGACGTACCAGTCTGGGATGTCTGTGCTGCCAATCATAGAGGCCAAATTGATGACGGGGTTGCGAGCCACACAGGCCTTGTAGAACCCTGGGTACTGACCGATCAGATGACAGGCCAGGAAACCACCATGGGAGCCCCCAGAAACTGCTACCTTCTGCATGTCGAACTCGCCACCTTTCAGAACGCTTTCAACAGCAAACTGGTGGGATGAAAAACATGGAAAAACTATAAGAGAACATTTGTGGTGGTGAAGACAGAAAGACACATGGAGAAGCTGGAGCGAAAAGAACAAAGGAAAAAAATTCTACTGCTCTTATGAACCATGGCTTCAAAAGAAGCTATGGCAACTAACCTCAACTAAATACAGAAACCAATGAAATTAACAGTATAAACAAAGATATCACCATAAAGCAACACTGGAAGTCTTTTTTACCAGTAGGAGCAAAGGATACCTTTACTTTCATGACTTGAAAAACTTGATACTCATTGTTTTAAAAAGCATTTGTTGCTGTCAATGATATTTGTTCTATTCTTACTTGAACATCTTTGACGTCCTGGGTGCCAACATTGCCAGGTAATGAGAGGATATTGTCCTGGCCGTACCCGAGAGAGCCACGATAGTTCACTAAGAAAAAAAAAAGCAAACAAAAAAGACATGTATCAGTGCTGGGTATTACAGTTAACATCGATTCTTTAAAGCTGAAGAAATGATTGAGGTGAGCTTGAGAACAGGTGGTTACTGGTTCAAACCCTGGGCCAACTGAAAAAAAACCTGGTCGACAAAAGTGAACCTGTCATGCTTTCTGTGGCCTCAGTGAAGTGAGTATGGTTCAACAGACTCTGCATATAGTGAGCAGCTACAGCTTCCCCAATTAAAAAAAACTAAAGTACCCATTATAACAAAAAAGGAAAAGTATTTTTAATTCCATTTTTTTATTCATTCATGCTCCACAGCTGAATAGGAAAGAGGAAATTGCACAAACCACAGGTCATAGAACAGCAACTATGGCCTCACAATTCATGAAAACTAGTCTCATAGTTTCAAGCAGACACACTCGAAATCATCAACAGTTAATTTGCCAGAATAGATTTGCACTGAAAGTAATTTCTCTTTGGTAAATGTACCAGGCAACGGCAGTGCGTTCCTGAAGTACATGAGAGCACTTTAAATGTTCACGAATAGGAAAAAATATGGAAAGTACCTTGAAGTGGCGAAGGAAATGTATAATAAATACCTCTTCTTGTCTGTTACTAGCAAAGTAACCGACCTCTGGGGCAAACTATCTTCCGTCTGCAAGAGACAGCATGTGAACCCTGTTCATCCCCTTTAGCACGTCCTATATCATATCCTATCAATGGACGATCAATGTCTGAGCAGGTGTCACATATAAAAGCACTTCACATTAACATATCAACTTACCCAGTAATATAGCAAAGCCCATCCTGCACAGCACAGACGAGGACAGAAGCCAGTCAGCTACAATCACTGAGTGAGGACCCCCTACAGTAAGTGAAAGCAACAAGTTATGTAAAATACATACTGACGGTTTGTATTGAAAGCTATCTGTGTCTTTATGTTCCTAGGAATGTGAGGCGCAAATGCCACTAATAATATTGCATGTAGAATCAAAATATGTGAAATATCTCAGACCATTCTTGATTCTGAGAATATGATTAAACATATAATCCACTAAGGACACTATTGTCATGGCAACTGCTGTTGGCAAAGCCAATCTTATCTGTAGCAGTAGCTCTTGACTGAACAGAAACAAATCCCAACACTGATTCACAGATTCAATCCTAAAAATAAATCCATCATGGATTAATAGCACATTTCTTACTTCTGAATGTACGCATACTCTGCATCAATATAGAACATTTCTGACAATATAGAACATTTCTAATTTAGCTTTTTTGGGATACTACATTAAGTTGATACTGTATAACAATTGTAAGTGTTCATTTTGTTTGCACACTACAGAACAATAGTGAGAGTAACCAACCATGAGGAGTGACAATAAGAGGCAGCTTCACTCCATCCTTAACCTCCTTTGGTTTGATCAGCAAAGCTTCAAAATCAAGGCCAGCTAGAATATAGAAAGATTAGTTAGTCCCATTAAGATTACACACACTGTCCTTCACGAGTCCCAGGTGTCCACATAGATCCACTTAATCTTTTCAACCCTCCATAAACTTGGGGACACAATTATTCTTTCTGACTGAAAACAAACTCCTTGTCCTGTAAACAGAATTGTCTGCCATTTCATCATAATAATTACTTATACTACCTCATGTATCACTACTTTGTACAAATTTGTACTTTAGCCTGTGTTTATTCATTAAAACGCCAGGTGTCTGTTAACTATATGTACAGCCTCAAATATGATATATACCAATTTATTAGGTAAGGAGGTGTAATGTACTGGACTGCCGTGTATGTAGAGGTGTTTCTTACATTTCCTGTACCCTTCATGTATGTGAAACAAAATGGAGAGTGGACAAAACTAAATGCATTCCTTCAGACCATATGACAAAAACAAGAAAAAGCGTATATGTATTTTGGGTCCTCCTGCTCGGACTCCTGTCTAGATAATACTAAAACGAAGAATTTGTATTCTTACGGTATTGACTGTTGTCTTGCTCTGGGGGAGGGGTGAAAGTCAAGATCTGCCAATCAATATCTGGCAACATCTGAGAGTCTTCCAAAGTAATCCAGACCACTTCCTCCTGAGAATCCCTGGCCGGAAGGAAACCCACCCTCTGGACATGGAAATTACATTGCAATAGGTGACATAGTAGCTTCTTAATCACATTGGGTACTAAAACTTGTTTGTAAAGAGTACAAAAATTCTATTTAAGCATCAGTATACTTAGTATATACTATCTATCAAAATGTGTATACTCAAAATTCTTAATGAAAACACTGGTCCTACCAGACTTGGAGGGCAGTTTGGAGAGGAGCAGCTGACCACCATCAGATCTCTCTCTATGTTCAGCAGACACCAGTTACCAACATCAGACTCTACAAACAACATCAACAGACACAGGTTGAAATAAACCTGTTCAAGCGGTCCCAGAACGCTTATATGGTGGGAAAGTCAGCTATTAGAGACTGTAAACACCAAACATCAGTAAACAAGACTGTCTAGACTTGAGCGTGAGTAACAAGGCTCATAAATAATATTGTGTCTAGAGACCCACTTGAAGTCAGAGAGGTGATGCTCCCGGTGCTTACATCCACCATCAAAAGATCCTACAACAGAGACAACAACTTTTTTCAGGTAAAGAATAATTATAATACTCTCAGTCTTTTTAATGTGTAAAATGCAAATTGATCAGAAAAAATATCAAGCCTTGTTGTCAGATTTCTCATGATAAAAAGCCATTTCCCAGGAGTTGACTGTACCTTGCGGCTGCGCTGAGGACAGGCAACAATAATACGCTGACTGTCAGCTGACCAGCACTGAGGGGACAACTGAGAGCTGTAGATACCAGTAAAGCCATCTGTAAAGCCACACCAATACACATAGACACAACTCAGTTTGATATATAGCGAACAAAGGTGCATTCATGTGACCATCGATCTTTCCTTACCCTCTGCAGGTCGCTTCACCACATCCACCACCACTGAGGTCTTCTTTGTATACCAGTCATACTAGAAATAAAATATGCAAGCACAGAGGAAAGCATATGAAAACAAATCAGTGCACTTTGTAAAAAAAGGGAGAGTGAATTATGTGGAAAAAGATAGCCCATCCTGTCTTACCATACAGAGCCTGCTGCACTGCATGTGTGGTCCATAGACAGAGCATTCCAGGTAGACAATCCGGCACTGGTCTGGGCTCAGCCGGGGGGAGCACACTGCACTGGTGCCTGATGACAGCTGCTCTGAGGGACACAACAAGCAAAAACAATACACATGAACATCTGAAACAGTAGCAGAGTCTAGCCATACCCATTTATACCAGACCAGCTGTATGATGTGAAATACATAAATCAACGCGAGATGGTCAACTCAGGTACAAAAGGTCGATTCTAACAAATCAAGGATCACAGTTTGTGTTAAACGTTCGGTGCCTCACTTGTCATGCACAGTTAGTCATGTTGTCTACCATGCTGAACACAAAATTTGATACTGTAATAATATAATAGCTCATAGGAGATGATACAATGTACAAGACTGCACTACAAATCTGATGAGCAGAAGACAGGCACCCACTTACCACATTTCCCACCGGTAAGATCCACATAGAACAAAGATGACCTGACAGAGAAAAGAGTAACATGAATACCTTGCAGTATTAGCCTATGAGGCTTACTAAGGACATCTCTGCTTTAATTCTACTCTTTGATCATTGTGATCAGTAATCACCTCCTGTTGGGGCAGTACTTGAGGCCAAGTCTGAAAGGCTCATGCTGCCAGCCAACAAACACCACACCTGTGTCACCTGGAGCCCAAAATGCCTGCAGAGACAGAGACAGAGTCACAGAGAGACAAAGAGGGAGCAACAGCAAGAGCGGTATGAGCATACTAGAAGTGCACAAAACTAGAACCACGCATCATTGCCCTAACTGCTGCGCCAACCTGTCCAGGTGAGATATTTTCAGGCACTCCTTCCAACACAGAGACGTTGTCACCTTCAATGTCCAAAACACAAAGCACTGGGCAGCTCTTGCTAACCAGTGCCTCTCCCCAGTCCTCATGGAAGACAAACTGCTCCCCCTGTAGGGGTAAAAAAGCAAAAACACAACAACTTAAGCTAGAGTGGAATAACCTAAGAACGTTGAATTAAACCTTTGAATAGTGGAAAATCTCTTGTGTTTCAAAAGAATCAATTGCATTCACTTTTACAGCTTCCTTTTTCTCCGCTCTCATGGTCTCCTCCTCATCCCCAATAGAAGACAACTCCGGTGACTCAGTCTACAAACAGAAAATAAGAAAAAAAATAACGAGTTATTACATGACCTTTTTATTATACTAATCTTATCTACCTATGGTCAATGGTTAATCAACACTAAAGCACATATAGGGCAGAAAACTACCTGCTCTTATGACCACATTCCAATCAGTGTTGTCAGGGTATTTTGCTTTTGAAAGACGATTGAATACCTGGGGTGCATTCAAAATGAAACCATTTGCAAAATGCAGTTTTTACGACTGAGCGATAAGCTTCTTTTCAAAGGTGTGAAACAACCTTTGAGATATATTTGATCCAGTTTGGTGAGAGTGTTTGGAGTGTAAATCTGCTGAAGCCATTAGTCCAGCACCAAGGTAGCTTTGCATCTTCCAGCATGTATTTAAAGCTTTCTTATCAATGTTCAAACAATTCCTTACAGAGAACCACAGAATAGCTAGCAACTTGTAACAACTACTTACAGCTATGCTCTGGACAGTATTGGACACAACCCTAGCAATGACATCCGGGAGAATCAACATGCTTGAAATGTTCAACCTATATAGAGAAGTGCAGCAGTTCTCTGCCCCACGTGACTCAGTGCTGAATAACCCTCAAATGCAGTTTTGCTGACAGACCTGGAAGAAGGATTCTGTCTTAGGTCTTTTCCTTTCTGCCACATACAAGAGGTGGGTCTCAGAGTGGGACCAAACCAAGCAGCCAAACTGCTCTATGGATGCAAAACACAGAATGATTAACACCTGGACTGGTGCAACAAGAAATTAGTAGACAAAAGATATGCTGACTTTAAGTGCAGACGACTCACCATCTTCAAAGACTTTGCCATGCTTCTTTAAGGCAGTTAGATTCACGCTCTTCATCTTGATGTTTTTACTCCAGATCTGAAGAGTCACAAAGAGGTCAGGAGCGGAGAGATAATGGGCTCAAAATGCAAAGTCACGTGAGGTTTTAAACACAGGCTACAGGTGGAAAACGTAACAGCGCAGAGACACAGATGATACAGGAGGCAATAAAAAGCAGTAAGTGAGAACGAAGACATTTATCAGGGTGGATGAGAGACTCAATGCTGAGTCTGAGCCAGACAGACAACCACACACCTCCAGAAACTGTACGTCCTCTCCTTTGATTGTGCACTCTCTGACAACAGCCTTCATTTCACCCGAAGGGGAATCCTTACTGAGCAACCTGACAGGAGAGAAACATATTGATGAGACATTGTTCAGTCTGGTCTTCAACCCCACTCCAGATAAAGTGACAAAATGTTTACATACTCTCCTTTGATCTCAGTGCAGTTTCCTGAGGCTCCAGAGTAAACCACCGACTTGTCATCGTGGAATACAATGTACTGTCTGCAAAACTTGACATTCTCATTCCTCTCCAGATCACGCTGGCTCCATTCTGCAGAAGAAAGCGAACAAAATGCCATCAATACCAATGAACATACACACATCTGAAAATCTCAGTGTGGCACAGACTGAGTCTACCTGTGTAGATGTTGCTGTATTTGCCTCCATACTGAGAGGTGATGACTGGTCCCAGATCTGCTCTGCTCAAGGAAGGGAAGAGGCTGAGTTCTCTGTAGAGCCTGGCAATTTCCCCAGGGTTGGTCATCACCTGACAACACGCAGCAGAATAACTCACACCACGTCTCAGTGATACAAACTGTCTAACAGCGAACAATGCTCTATTCATTTCCTAGCTAGGAGGCTAGCCCGCCATACATAAGTTTCTATAGTTAACGCAGTTTACCACCAAAAACACAAGTCAGTTTCTTAACATTAGCCTATTCCGTTATGTAAAGCAAGGAAGCGATTACTGCGCGATAAACAAAGCAACCAAGTGAACAAGCTACTTTTTTCCCAGCGATGTTTGGCGGATTTAATTTGACCAGGAAGTTCCTGTGGCAGCTGACAGCAAACAACAGTGTCAGTCTGCTAGCTTGACTTGAAAGCTGGCTAACATTAATTGAGTTATTACCAAAAAACAATATGACAGCGTAAACAACGCCAGCTACACATTTCCACCTATGTGAGGTTTATTTTTGTAGGATATGTTATCTGTTCAGAAGCAAAGAATAAGTAGACCGTCTAATCATACCTGTGACTCCATGATAGGGACGGTGTGTGTCGCTACTCTGCAAATATCAAGACCGTTGAAAGCACAATGGAGTAGGTGGGCCAGTGCAAAGCTAGCTGAAAATAACACCTGTTACAGCTTCCTGTTGTGGCCTGAAAAATAAAATAAAATCCCTGATAAGCAGTTCCCAAGTGAACCAAAAACACTAGAATTTAGGATTTTAAGAATGAATAAATTACATGCAAATATTCAACGTGTGCCAGAAAACTTGGAACACCAAATAGAACAGTTTATTCATACCAGTAACACATGCCTAAGCTTTTATTTTGTAGGCGCATCCCCTGTGCAACACCCAACCGGAAGCAGAAGACAAATACAATAACTGAGTTTTTAACGCCCTCTTGCGTTGTAAACTATAGTCTTTACACTGTTTTACAAAGTCATTGATTTTAGTGTGTGGCATTTTATCCCGAAGCACAATAATACTTATATTTTGACAAAACATGTTTTAAAAATCACTTTATACTTAGTATTCATTCAATTTCTTATGCGAATGACAACCACGGCACAGTTTCTGTCAGTCAGCTGGTGTAGGTGGGGTCACAAAGAGCCAAGATGGCTGACTTTGAGGAGCCGCTGTCAGATGAAGAGAAGGTTTGAAGACTATTTAATTATTTGCTCAGCGCCAATTTATTTTATCTGTAGAGAGAGCTACCAGTGTTACATGTTCACGCGAATTGACGGTTAAGTTTTGGAAAGAGAATGGCAGTTTTTGGCCACGTATCGAAATGATAAACTTGTATTTTCAAGCTACCATTAGCTAACTAGCCAATGCTAGTTAAAGCTTATAGTTGGCTAGCGGCGAAATCAAACGTTGGCAGAGAGGTTTAATCACAGGGCAATTACTGAAAACTTTTTAGTTGTTGTACATAAATTAATGGAAATAGATGCCCATTTCTAAAACTCGTGTTGCAATGTCTATGCCAGCCTGCAGTAATTGCATGGGCTACGTATTCCTCTCTTACAACGTTAGCTAACATTAGCGGCTAACGTTACTTTGCTTTGGATTTCTGGGTCAAACAGATTCAGTTGCAGCTCAAATACTTGTTAGCCTCGCATGGCTTGAGATCAGGGTATGGGTGCTTGCAGCTTAGATGGAGCCTGATAGTGACACCCACGCAGTACCAGTGGCAGCTGGACACATTACCAGTTAGGAGGCAAAGCTCAAATTATTATAAATGACAGACTGGAGTGTTTCTGCTACAGGCGAGAATTAAGGTTTCCCTGCAAGACAATTATCTGAACACCAACAGGGTGGTGTCAAAGCTAGAAACAAGAGTGGCGACATTCTCCTGATAACATCAAGATACTTTTTAGATTAAAGGTCTATTGGCGGTCAACGGGAAAATTGAGGGCAAGATAAGGCATGATTTTATACACATTGACACATAGTCTAGATACGCCGTTTCAAATTCAGTGTCCAGTATTCATTGGTTTTCACTGGGTCGGTGCACTGTTTAACATGTCTTAATGTTTATTCCTCCATTTCCCTCCAAATGACAAAAGCTCTTATTGAAGTGTGTCAGTTATACTCTCTTAAGTTCATTAGTATGTCCTAGAACATGCTTGTTGCTATTTGTGTAATTGTTGACTGACTTTTTTTGTAATCATGACCCTATAGACCTTCCTAGTTTAAGCATAACAGATGTAAACCAAAGCATTAAGCTTGCTTCATCATAGGAAAAGGGCCCACTATCATTGCAAAGCTGAAAATGCATCTTAGTATCAGCTATGACTATATGATGCCAAATTAGGTAGCAATTTTGCAGCTTTTTTGAAGGTAGACTTACTGAAGTTTTAGTACACATTCGCTTTGCTTATTGAGGAATGAAAATCATGTTTAATTATAAGTAGAATATTAGTTTGTAGTGTCTCTCTTTGTACTGATTGTACAGCAAGTCATATTATCATGATAGCTGAATTAATTGGTCGCATTTAATTTGCTTCCATAGGTCCGCATAGCGGCCAACTTTGTGACTCATGCCCCTCCGGGAGAGTTCAATGAGGTCTTCAATGGTAAGAAGTAGCTGATTGTGATGAGATGCCTATGATAGTAATCCTGTATTTGATCAAATATAATGTAATGGAATAGAATTTGCCTCTGATAATAATATTTTATTGTTTTGTATTATAAGAGCACTAAGTAAACAGTGGTTTCTTTTTGCCTTGCTAGATGTGCGGCTTCTTCTCAACAATGACAACCTTCTCAGGGAGGGGGCATCACAGTAAGTAACACTCAATTAATCAACAAATTAAAATATTCATAATTTATTCAGTTCAAAAAACCTGAGCCTCCATATGGGGCATATATTTGCAAATTGTGGTTTATCATATATAAGACAGTGAGGAATATAAGCATGGCCAGTGTTCTCAAAATGGTCAGTGGAAAACATTTGTTGAAATGTCATATTATGAATGCCTACTGTACGTTTGTGCCCATTCTATTTGTCCAGCTCCTTTGCCCAGTACAACATGGATCAGTTTACCCCTGCCAAACTGGAGGGCTATGATGAGCCAGTATGTTTCATCCTTAAGTCTTTCCTATTTATTCCAGAAGAGTAAGTGTCAAAGCCAGACTTTTTCAACCATTCCTCTCCCTTCTTTATAGGTCCTGATCACAGAGCATGGTGATCTGGGTCAGGGACGTTTCCTGGACCCCCGCAACCATTTGTCGTTCCGCTTTGATCACTTAAGAAAAGAGGTGAGCGACGTGCAGCCATATGAAGGAGACACGGCCCTGAGAAGCTGGAGAGATGCCTGCGATACTTCCCTTAGTGCCTACGTCAAAGAGCACTACCCTACCGGAGTGTCCACAGTAAGGCGCACAAAAATAGTAATCAAAGCAATATAGACTACATTTTACTCTTACTTACCCATAGCATCTGTGTGTTGCAGGTATATGGGAAAACAGTTGATGGTCAGCAAACGATTATAGCCTGCATTGAGGGACATCAGTTTCAGCCCAAAAACTTCTGGTATAGTGACCTCCCTGCAAACAGCTGTTTAAAAGCATATCTGAATATGTGTATATCTGATAGAATATGTTGCTATTTTTTTTTTATAATATAGCTTTATCACAAAGGTTATAAATGAACAGTTTTACGTAATAGTTTTTTATTCGTGGTGAAAGTGAAATAGTTGGTCTCAGTTCTATCAGGGTTCCTGATGCCGCTGTCTGATATAATAATAGTAATATAGGGCTTCTCTTCATTTCTCTAACACAGGAATGGGCGCTGTAGGTCAGAGTGGAAGCTTACCATTGGTCAGTCCACTGCTCAGGTGGTGGGAGTGTTGAAAATCCAGGTGAACTGAATTCAGTGCGCTCATCTGCATAAATAATAAATATGTCAAGGAGGCATATTTTTCAAAAACTCCAGCCTACTAATGAGTTTTTTTCTGTCTCCAGGTGCACTATTATGAAGATGGGAATGTGCAGCTGGTTAGCCATAAGGAGGTCGAAGAATCAATACCAGTGACTGTAAGTAAAAATGTTATACATAAATGCTCGTACAGTCTTTCAGCTGTGGTTTAAACCTTATGTCGCTTACAAAGTGTAAGACTAGCTGTGTTAGATCCGGGTATATACAGAGGACATCATCCATCTCTGTTAGTGGGATAAATCTGATGATTATATGTGTGTTTTTGAAACAGAATGAAAGCCAGACAGCCAAGGAATTTGTTGACATTATTGAGAACGCGGAAAATGACTACCAGGTAAGCTACCTTACTCCATGTTTTTATACAACGTGTTACTTTTATTGAGACATACATAAAGAAACATTTTGAATTTTTTTTAAAAATGAACAAAATATAATACTTGATATTTGTTTCCCTGCACTTTTTGCCCTCAGACTGCAATCAGTGAGAACTACCAGACCATGTCTGACACCACCTTTAAGGCCCTGCGTCGCCAGCTGCCTGTCACACGCACTAAGATCGACTGGAATAAGATCCTAAGTTACAAAATTGGCAAGGAGATGCAGAATGCCTAGTGGAAGGTCAGGGACTGACCAGGGAGACGAGCACTCCACTGGGCCCACAACGCCACCTATACATGCGCAAGGACTAACCAAAGCAAAACTATATCAGTATGGGGCAAGGAATTAATAAAAAAACAAAACAAAAAAAAGTATAACTGAAGATTTGCAGACCTTTAGGCACAGATATCCGTCTGCTGTAAGGAAGTTGCGGTTATGGAGATAATCATGGTTTGGAGAAAGTGGTTACATCTGGATGTGTATTGTGAAAGAGTTGTGTTGGGTCAGCGTGCAGGGCTGTGCTCGGGACTGCTACATTAAAGAAGTAAATCTTCCTTCGGCTGTCTAAGGAATCACAGACCTCCCTAGATTCAGGTGTCAGAAGTTACAATATTTTTTTTTCTTTTAGTCAAACTGATGCAGAACTGCAATCATGTCACAGTGAAGATCTTAGCACACAGGGAAAAAGAACCAGGACCGCACAAGGCAGCTGATGAGAGAAATTAAGCACACCATCACATATCAGGGTTTGATTTTGGACAGGAAAATATGAATTTTGTGAAAGTTTTTGTTTCATTGTGCTTGTCGTGTATGGTGGAATTGGTAATCAGGTGCACCAGTAAAATCATGACATTGACAGGAAAATGAATAGAAGTCATCTGACATTTTAACTAGTACCAAGCTTATAGTATTGCTGAACTGACAACTTTGTTATACGTTGCCAATGAAATTGACAGTATTCCTGCCTGTTGTTAACATTTAGGAGTAGCACGATCCTCAGCATAGCTCTGTTCCTGCACTGTAGACATTTATGTTTGCCGGTGTCTGTCAGGGCTGAGGGAATGTTTACTTGTTTTCTGTTGTGCTCCACTGATGTATGTGTCTCCACCCATGCAAGCTATGATGACTGAAATAAGATAAAGCAACTTCTGTGCTGCTGCATCTATAATGCATTCTCTGTTCTTTTACTTTGGCAACACCACCTCCATTGCTGTACAGCTTTTCCTTTGTGAAAGGAAAACATACTCATATTAACCAAGATTTATTTGCCAAAATCTCTTTCCTATGGTAAAGAACTCCATCCTCCCACCCATGTATGCAAATTTCTATTTTAATATGCTGGTTTTTGTTGGAGTCTTAAAATATTGCACTCCTAACTGTAACAAACTGTTTGTGTATTGGTCAATGCCAAGTGAACGCAAAGCAGTTGCCATGTAAGGCAGCATCATATACTGTATATGTTACATGACCTCTGTAAAGCCACATCATACTGTATGTGTTACATCACTTCTAAGTAGGCTGACTCTGGATCAGTTACTTGTTAGCTATACTATGTGCAGTGTTCAACCCTCACACTATACTACAACTGTGTGCCGATCAGTTATAAAGTTCAGGACTGTACTGCCCCATTCTGTTGTACAAATAAATGGATTGAACATCTTGGCTAGATTGTGATGTTCCTTTCACGCTGTCACACACAAATCTTCGCACAGCCTATTAATTAAGATTCAGAACACTGCCAGCCCAAAGTGTTTTAATAGAAAATCTTTGACACACTGTAAGCTTTAAGGCATAGGCAATTTATTTAAAATAGCACTAGATGTTGCAGGTGTTCATGATATGCATATTTACTAGAGACAGCTGAGGGACGTTGCACCTTACAGACAAATGGTGTATAAATCTACAGATTTACATTGATTGGCTAAAATAATTACTTTCAATTAATTCTTGGTTTTAAAGCCAGAAAATACAAAACAAAAAACATGGTAAACTTAAAACAAACATCTGTTGTGTAGCACTGTTAAGACAAAACACAAGACTGTAAATTATTTGACACACTATAGAAACAACAGTACAGTAGCAAGATTCATAACTTCAGTCCCCATTATGTTCACTGATGGAATATCCCACATAATCATGACACACAGTCCTTCTTGGTGTCTGTGAAGCAGAAATTATCCTTCCCTGAACAAAACATTTGACATTGTAGACATAAAAGTATCTTACAGTACTGTAGTACAAAGTGTGCTCTCCCTTTTCAAGACAAGATTCAGTGTATTCATGACAAGTGTAATAGGAAAAAAAACAGCACATGCATGTGATGTTCATTCATAGAGAATCAACTGAATTCTTTAAAGTATTTACAGTTTAATATTGTTTTCATGGACCATCTCCACAGGGACTGCATAAAAATTCATTGGAAAAATGTTCAAAAAAACTACTCACTAGTTTTGTGAAATGGTGAAAGCTACACATTTGCTATAGTCTACAACCATATATTTTAGCCCTTCTACTTGCTATACAGTTTTGCTTCTGACTAAAGTCTTCTTTTTTGATTCTAACAGGACTGGCAGTTCGAGGCATTAAGGGAAAAGAAAAGGAGTGTTGCACTATGAAATCTCTAACGTTTCTTTCTTCAAAACCAGGACGGTCTTAGCTTGGTCTCTTTATATATATGGTTTCTAAACACCCATAATATTCATATATTAAAGTGGAAAATAACAGATAAATATTTTCATTCTAAAACTTAAAACTTACAAAAAATCTGTATAAAGGAATAAAGACAGGAATGTTAATAGAAATATTAAATCAAATAAAAAAAATTCATAATATACTATATTTTTATTTCAAATAGTTCTTTTCCGATTGTTTCTCAAGTTGTGGTATAGAGGTAGGGGTGCGACAAACTCTTAAATGCATCTGTTTCAACCAGCCCAGCTTTGAAGTGTCAATACTACTGATCATGAGTGCTATGAAGTGGGTTTAAGGGCTTGCAAAGATGAATATTACAGTAACTGTTGATTTAGGCCTGACTCATTTTAAGAGTTAGTTTGTGTGATCTGGCCGTTAGCTGCTGGAAGATATAACCAGGTCTGGCTCCTTGGCTCCCTCCTGCCCACTGTTGCTGTGTCCACAGTTCCCTGTCAGCTCTGGGAAGAGGGTGGTCCGAGCAGAGTGACTTGGGGAGCCTGGAGTTGGACTCATGCCTGGCTTCTTGGGAGGGATAGGAGGAGGATGGGTCCTCTCTGAGCGAGGAGTGAGGGGGGAGCGGATGCCCGGAGATAGAGGCCCTGACGAAGGTGACCTCCCCCCAGGAGGAGATGCTGCTACGTTGCGGTAGTCTGTACCAAATGGAGAGCTGCTGATTGGCGCCAGCTTGACACCAGCCTGCTGGCTGGTGAAGCGAGACAGCACCTGAGTGACAGTGTTGCGGGCCAGCTGCTTAGCTGTGCTGTGCTCTGGTGGGGGAGGGATGGAGGTGGTGGTGGGGGACAGGTCCCTGGGGGAAAGAGGGCCACCGTGCTGCTGCTGCTCCAGCTCAGCCTGGCTCTGGAACTTGTGCCTGGCAGCCTGG
This sequence comes from Oplegnathus fasciatus, assembly GCA_003416845.1. Taxonomy (NCBI): domain Eukaryota; kingdom Metazoa; phylum Chordata; class Actinopteri; order Centrarchiformes; family Oplegnathidae; genus Oplegnathus; species Oplegnathus fasciatus. The sequence goes on along the minus strand of NTHP01000267.1, from coordinate 784,254 downwards.
AATCGCTGGTTGACTCCAGCCTGGTAGGAGGACTGATGGAAGCCTGGGCTGCCCAGGCGCTTGGCAAGAACGGGGGAGGAAATGGGGGAAGAGGACAGGGAAGAGGAGGCTGTGCTGGAGGGAGAGTGAGGATGAGGGTGAGGATGAGGGTGAAGAGGGGAATGCAAAAGTGCTCCTCCCCCATTCTCTACCATCCCTCCATTTTCTGCTCCTCTCCCTTCCTGTGTTGATTCTGTCTCTTTTTGAGTGTGATGTCCATTGACCTTTGACAGTGAGGTGGATTTAGGAGTGACAGTTATCTTTCCATCTGGCTCAGTCTGAACAGAGGTGGACACCACCATCATCTTAGAAAGTGACTCTTTCACCTCTGTCGCAGCCTCCTTTACCTCTTCTTTACATCCTCCAGTTTCAGCCAACCTCTTCCTCAGCTCCTCCAGCTGCCTCTCAAGCTCCCTACTCCTCTCCTCCTCTTTGCTGATCCTGGCTTTCATCTGCTCTCGCTCTGTGTCAAACTCAGCCAGCTGCCTCTCAGACCTGGCCTCTAGCTGGCCTGCCCTGCTCTTCTCATCTTCAAGAACCCCCTGGAGCTTCTCCAGGGCACTGGTCTCCTCTTGGAGCAAGGCGCGAAGTTGGGAGACCTTCTGCGCCTCCTCCTGAGCCAGGCCGCTGGCTCTCTGGAGCTCCAGAGTCAGATTTGAGGAAAGCTGCTGCTGCTGGGACAGTGACTCCTCCACCTGGCTCACTGCCTGTGCTTGTTCCTTCTCTAACCTCCGCACTGTTGCACGCTCCCCTTCCAACTAGAAAGAAAGGGAGAGAGATACAGAAGTCAAGGCAAGGCAGCTTTTCCAAATTTGACCACAAGGAGGCAAAAGAACACAGCTAGATCCAACACAGGATGAGAGACTTACAATTACAAATACAAATACAATTGTTCTCCAAAAAAGAGTTTTTGGCATAAAACATTTGTATAAGTACTTTGCACCAAACCCATTACAACTGTAATTTGTACATAAGCTTTGTACATTTATAAAAAGTTGTTCAAATGTATGTTCAAATGGAATTTCTGTCTAGTTTAGGCCTACTCTAAAGATAATCCTGTACATTTTTCCATTATTTGCCAGCAACATTTATGATACTAGGTCTAGTGACTTCACCATTTCAAACAGCTCATTTGAAATAGATTAAATGGTATAAAATAGTATTATTTGTTTTATTAGACACAAAGCTTATAAAATTGGGGCCTGTTTCTCTCCCAACTTTCTTGTCTACAATATTCACATGTCCACACATTGTCTAATAAACTACATTTAAATGAGGCCCAGAAGGACAGTATGTGTTGTTTCAGATTCAGAAGAGACAGAGAGAGAAGCAGTTGTTCATGTTGCCTTGTTAAAGAATTATTTGCTTGCAGGGCATGTTTATGGAAAGTTCAGTTTGCTATGAGGTCATTAGAGGGTGACTGGGCAGCTTAAAAGCTTTGATGAGTAATAGAGGGAAATGGGAGGTGATGAAGTACAATCTACTGTATATGATTAGTGTACAAAAAACAACAGAGGCAGGAAAGCCTGAGGAAGAGTCTGAGACGCTCAGGAACCCCTTCTTACATAAGGCCCTTGGGCGAAGTTTGTATAGTGGCTGATTGTGTGCTCACAGTGTGTGTGTGCGTGAGCTGACCTTGCGTTAGACATGGACATCCATTATCTCACGTTTCCTGAGGCCACAAAGCCCCATGGCTGCAGGGCAACTAAACAATGGCCTCTTCCTCCTCTGTTTCCTATGGAACAGCCCTGTGCTCGTGCATACGGGTGCCTGTGTGTGTCTGTACTTTAACAGGGCAAGGCCTCTCCACCCTACTGAGTTACACAATGGAACTGTGCTGACGCTTCCCTGCTCAGTCGCTGGGTTTTAAATCACAGCTACCACTGTGAAGACGGACACTGTGCAGACGGGCAGAGGAGCGGGAAAGAGGAGGAGCAGAGGGATTGGAAAGGGAAGCAGAAAAAATCTCCTCCACCAGATGTGCTCGTCTATCAGCAAGTGAGAATCACGAGCGCCGCTTTTGCTGAGGCTTTGCCATCTTTACCAAACATCAAACACACAAACATGTAGACTTTGTATCTTTTACATGTGAGGCGTACCTGTTGCAGCAGTTTGTCTCTTTCTGTCTGCAGCATGTAGGTGAAATCATCACTGTGCGCAGAGTCCTGGGCACGCCGTCGCTTCTCCTCCTCCAGATCAGCTATCATCTATCAAACATATAGCATAATGAAACAATTATATGACATGACATGCAGACAAGTTTCCTGTTGCATGATTCAGTGCATGAATTTAACATCATTCTCAAAGTAGCTTATTACCTTTCTTTGATTTATTTCTCAATATTGTGTCTGTGAAACTTGTCCCCTGACTAATCAGCCTGCATAGCGGAACCTCCTCTTCATTACAAGCTTTTGTCAGTTTAATCAACTCAAAAGTGAACTCATACGCAGTCTACAGGTTGAGTGTTTATGATTCCCATAAACTCTCAGACTTTGAGCTGTGATAAAGCTCCATTTCACCCCTCTAAGCCTGGGGTGCGGCTGCTGTCTGTCTGCCTCACTCCCCTCAAGCCAAGTCAGGAGAAACATGGAGACAAATAGATGCACGCATACATTCTCACACACAACAAGCCTATTGTGCAAGTGTGAGCCCCAGTGTGACACTGGCTGGTCACTTGGGTGGTTGCAGCATCATCCCAACACGCAAATCTGAAATGCAGACGGGTTGAGTTGGAGAACTCACCAAATGTGTAAGAGTGTGTTCACGACTGTATATGAGTGTGCATTGCGTCTTACCCTCCTGTGTCTGCTCTCAGCAGCGGCCAACTGTCCCGTCATCCTCTCCTGCATCCTCTTGCAGTGAGCCATGACCAGTTTGAGCACAGCCAGAGGGTTCGGGCCCACCGCCCGGCCCTGCAGGCGCGCGTGAGGCTGGGTGAGTGTATTTTGGCGCTCCTCGGCCTCGCTGTCCCGCTGCAGGGCAAGGAATGGATCGCTGAGGTCATACTGGCCATAACGCTCCTGGACGAAAGAATCTCTGTGCTGAGCCTGACAGATAAACACAAACACATAGCACACATGTAATTGTGTTGTTAGGGCAGTTCCATTAACTTATACTAATATGCTGAACCTCAGCAGGTGTCAGATTAAATCCAGCCAAGAGCTCTGTATGCCTGTAATGTCCACCTGTGGCATAAAGGAAGAAAACATGAATATCCATGTCTATGTTCGGTCCTGACTGAGCAGAAAAAATGACCAGCGTGTTTGTATATGTCAGTACATGGATTTGATAGGACGAGGTCTCCTTTCCACACTACAGCACAGGAAAAAATGTGTTAAGAAGATAACATGAGGCCCAACTACCAGTGCCAGGAAAAACACGAAGTGACTCAGTAACTTTATTTTAGCATTACTTTTAGGTAATAACTTTAGGTATTCATATCACCATCGAACATAGACTCGGAAGTGAGTGTGTGTGTGTGTCCGTGTGTGCAGGAAATCTGTGTGGAGTGATGTTATTGTCAGTGTGAGCACAAGCAGATGGTCTTTCCCCTCAACCCAAACACAAAGAGGTGAGGCATGGCTGTCCAACCCCCACCAGGGGCAGATGTTAACTCCTCCCCAGGGATGCAGGGGTGAAGGACCGGGCCATGAAATCAGACACACACACACGGAGCTGTTTCTAATGAAGAGGTTGGATTATACCTAAACCAAAAACAAAATAATTGAATAAAAAGTGATAGCACACTTGTTTAAGGATATAAATTTGATCCTGGGGGGCAGAATATTGCAGGCAACTAAACTAATTTCAATTTACCATAAACTATTCCAGCTTGTTTGAGAGAAACAGGCTGGAATGACAAGAAATGAAGTGAAACGTGATAGGGCCTTGTTGACCTCACGCCAGGTCACCCTGATACATCATCAGGAGGTCTCATTAACTACATACAGTGAGTAGGTTTGAGTTCTGGAGGCATGCAGGGTCAGCTGGCGGTGCTAGCGATGTAAGCACATGCCACAGAGTTCACTCCACGTGCCTTAGGGACACCCATCGCTGTCTCCTCATGCAGTCCTCATCAGACACCCCAGTCCTCTGGCCCCCTTCGTTCCCTTGCCCAAACATGCATGGCACAGCATTCCTCTGCCAGTTCATCATCATTTCTCAGAAAATACCTCTCTCTACTTCCGCCTCTCTGTCAGCCTGTTTTTCTCACACGCTCTCAGATTGTGGCAGCACAAATACACACATACACACACACAAACCCTGAGGGCATCAGTAAGGAGGCTGTATTTGAGGCTCTTTCTCTGGCTGAACAAAGAATGTGACCCTCAGTGAAGAGATTACAGCACTCAAACAAAGACACTGTCTCAATGCCTTCAGTCTCGTGCATTGTCTCCATGCCTGACCCAGTAGGCTTCAGTGTTTGAGAGTGGGTACGAGTGTGTGTGTAGTAGGTCTGTGTCTCTTTTTCCCCTTTTATGTGAATATAAATGTGTGTGTGTATGTAAGCCATTGTGTGTACGTTTACCTGTGGCTGTGTGCACGTGTTTTTGTGCTGGGCTTTGGAGTAAAGCTGTAAAGCTTCCTCATCAAGCTGGAGACAAAACTGCAGCTTCCTGAGTTAAATGACTGTTTAAACAGAACGTTAAGGGCTGGACTGAGATTGGATTATGTGTGTGTGTGTGTGTGTGTGTGTAGCAATCCTAGCCTAGGGTCTGGTCTCCCATGGTTTTCTCGGGACAGTTCTGATCATAATGACAGAGTGTGCTTTCCTTTATGAGAGGGCACAACAAGCAAACCCTCTCTGCTGCAAAGCTCTCATTTCTGCCCAACTACTGATGACAAATGTCTCTACAACCAAGTTGCGGGAAGGAATATATTATTTGCTATTAATATACTTTTTTGTCTACTGTTGTATGTAAGTATGTAAGAATTTCTCAACAATTTTATGCAATGCTGTAGCTACTGAAACAGGTGTGCTACAGCTTGTTTGAGCATTGCCTTCTTCAACAGCTTGTTTGCTCTGATGCATTACCGCAGCTGTAACGAGGTGTGAAAGACAACCTGATGCTTTTCACCTGGAAAAATTCTGTGTCAGTCAGTTACCTACAGCCTCGGGGCACAATCATGTCCTTGTGTGAGCTGAGAAGAGCCAGGGAGTCCGGTTTCCTTAGTGAGCCTCTGTAATGGCTGTCACACAATGAAGTCAGGAGCTAGCACGGACAAAATTACATCTCTGAATAGTATCTCCTCTTACAAATGAACGGTTTAGCCCTTAATCAGTGGGTGGTAATGTAATTGCTATCAAAATGAGGATGAATACATATGCGCACACGCACATATCTATATGCATGGGCATCTATGAGCATGCAGCGGGCATGCATAAGGTTCTTAGCATAACCGGCTGTCTCCAGGGTAACATCTCAAATCCAGAAGCTTTGCAGTGGGGGGGTTATGGGAAAAGTATGCATTCCTGGTGAATTAGTCCGCTCTTCAGGAGAACAGTTAGACACACAGAGACAAAAGGACAGCAGGACCAGACCTGTCAGATATGAAAAAGCTTCTTTCAGGGAACTTAAGGAGTCCCATGCAAGCGTCTTCGCAACAAGAGGACAGAGGACAATGCATCGGGATGCTCCAACATTCTAGTTTGTATGAGGTTGCCTTTCAGCTCTATGCTGTTATTTCAAGACAAAAAAGTTGTTTATCTACAATATTGATGATAAACCTGCAGTGCAAGAAATGCACAGTGTCAGGTAATTGAATAAGAGTAGAAAAGGAGACGGAGGAGGCTAAAGGTGATTAATGTTAAGCAAAGAACAAGGAGAACAAAAGAAGACGGTAGGTCAGCTGCAGACCCTCTAGTGTTGGATTTATGTCTCTGCCTTCAGTGTTTTCTTGGATGAGGAAACAAGACATTAGTAGTGCAGTTTATCTCCTGGGGAGTGGACAACTACTCTGCTCTACTTAATAGTGGCGAAGGAAATACAGTCAATGGACCACTTGTCAGCCATGTTGAATAACAGGCCTTGGCAGGTGAGAGGTATCAATCCACTGGCAGTCACATCTGATTTAACAGAGCTGGTGAGGCTGCAAACTCAAACAGACACAAAGGGCTCTGACCCATTTTGTGGTGTGCTGGTCATTAGAGCATTAAGAAATCACAGAACAGTCCGCTGGGGAAACTCGTAGCAAATGTGAAACAGGAAAGGGAGACAGTGTCCATGGCTACAAATAAAATAAAAGCTCCTGCTTGTATCAATCATTCATTCATTAACTTACACACCAACCATATTGGAACTGCCTGCTATGAAGTCTTTCTCTAGGGCACCAGTTGAGAAAATGTCAAAGAATTAGCAAAAGAAACAATAACATATCACATACCAGCCCAACAGTACGAATGCCTTAGTTTGGTTGAGCACTAGAAATGGAGGTCGGTGTGACAACAAAATCATCAGCTACACAACACTCTGACAGGATAAGAGTATGTAGTATTGTCTTGGGAGAACCCAAATTGCAAATGTGCCTACTTAAAGCATTCATTGATTTTTGGCCAGAAGAACTGTACTGTACAACAAGCTAAAAGACAAATGTCCTGACAGATGCAGAGCAACTTTAGCATTCATTTGGAGTGGTGTTTCACACCATGCGAAACATGAAAGCTCAATAATCATTCTTGAATACTGAAAAGAAAGAGAAGCTTTGATTTGCTAGAGAGTTGAATGATAATTCTCTGTAGGTTTGTCACTAGAAGTGACCCCTTTCACATTACAGATAGTCATTTAAAAATATTAATTAGTGGAGCCTTAAGTCCTGACATCTCTTCAGATAAACATTTACTCTCATTAACTGACATTCCCAGGAGGAGAACATTTGTCATTTTGGTCCCGAATTGCCCAGGTGTACTGTTGTGCTGGCAAATACAGTGGCAGTACCTGGTTTGTGGCCCTCATCTGCAGTTACTGAGAACTCACTGAGATTGTACAAAATGTCCTCTCAGGTTAATCATTTGCACATGTTCTCTATCATTTTTGTCATTGCATGCTTTGTTTAAAAAGAGACAAACACCGTCTAAGAAGTGCATGCTAAAAGCAAAAACTGGGTTTACATTATGTGCATTGTAGCGAGCCATATCAGTCTTTAAAAAAACATAATTTAGTGCCTCATGCAGACCGTGCAAAGAGCACAGCAGAGTGAAAGAGATGGAGACCTTCAAAATTTAAGGACAGAAGAGATAAGTGCATTTTTGTACCAAAATGTGCATTTTTCACAGATTTACCATAACAGGCACATAATGGGCCCCAGATACGTGCAATGCAAATTTGTAGCAAAATGCCTAAACTAATTGTATATTTACTTCAGCCAGTTAAAGTTACACTGAGTAGTTTGTCTAGATGGCACAGACAAAAAAGCCCCACTAACCATTGCAGAAACCAGCATTCAAGCCCAAGTTTCCAGCTTCAAACACTATACTGGCAATGTTGGAAGCTGGTGAGGGATCATGCCATTGTTGCAAGGTAGTACAAAAGAAGTGCAGTGATTTTCTCAACATTGCCTAATGATTTTGGTCACTTAGGGTATATAACAGTAATTTGAAAGTACAGATGGTACAGTAAGGGTACAAAAATGGACTTGTAAGATAGGGTAAGTGTAATTCACTTGTGTAGGGTACCTGCCCCAGTGACATGCTGATGTGCTCCAAAAGAGAGAAAATAAAAGAGGGCTAGAGAGCATGTGCGAGAGAGATGAGATTTTATGTGTTTGCTTTTTGAAGTGTAAGGTAAGGTGTGTGCTTAAGGCTTAAGCTGTATCCTCCACGCCTCCCACCCACACATTAACCACAGATGGCACTAAGGTAACTGGGAAGATGCCAAACAAAACCTCACTTTACTTTATGGGCCGTGCAACGAGACAACTTCCAAGTTATGTTTAACTGTCTCAGATGCTATCATCAGTGGTTAGTGATGAAACATGGAAGCAGGTGCTCTCACCCTTTGGTCAGGCAATGATTTTGGAGAAGCATAAAATATCCATAGGTGGAACAAGGAAGTGCTCCGGTATTTCTTAAAACAGAGTCATAAATTAAGCTGATTCAATTCACTGACATCGACACAAACTTCACTCAGAGAGCAGTGATTTGTCTTATCTCAGACTTGGTTTGGCCTGACCTCCTATATCACCATTTTATTTGTAGCAGGCAAATACTCTCGTGTTCAGAACAAATAGCAGTAACGGGTGGAGTTCTTTATCTTTACAGATATGATAATTTCTTTTCTGGCTGGATCTAGGGATAAGAGAGGCTGCCATAAAAAGGCATCCGAAGGAAAACATTACCCGATCTATGTCGCTCGCATGGACTAATCATTGCTGTGAATTGTGTGATGTACTGTGTGTTGGGGTGTGTTTCTGTACACCTATTTTTAACAATACAAGAAGGAAGGTAAGATTAGGTACTTTGATGTCAATGGCATTTTCAGGTCAGGGAGCTTTACTCTCACAGGCCTCAGGCTGTTGATATGGAAGCACGTCACTGACATCATAGACCAGTGTGCATTACAGTGTCATACTAGGTTTTGCTTTGCTTTTAAGGGCACCTTCTGTGTAGTTTCTGCTCTTTTTTTTTAATCGTATTTTCCCCTTATCAATCTTGACAACATGTCCAAATTGGGCAGTGATTCTTGTAGAGCAACAGAATATACAATCTTATCTGAACAGCACACTCTAGCCAGGCCCTATTGTTTTATGGAGTCAGGAAAAGACGTCAGCCTGCGAAAATAGACAAAGCATTTTAGGATTACAGGATATGACACCATATGAAAAACAAAAACAGGCCGCGCTGAGCATGACTGCAACATTATAACCACACAAACCGGGTGGCATGGGTAAACAAAAACAGTTAAATCCATTGTCAAACAGCAATATTCGTTTCACAGCCACATGTGCTCAAGACCACAAGGTCTTTAACAAGAAGCTGAAGTAGGTCCTTGGCGCAGACCTGAGACATATTTCGATATCACAAAGTTTGCTTCGATGTTCAATGTCACAACTTTGTCTCCCACAGCGTTCACTTGTTTACATAGTGTTTCAAAAGCAGTGCAGAGAACAATCAAGAAGGGCTGACTTTAGAGCTCCCTCACTGAGTATTTAAGGGGCAGGTGTAGGAGTAAAGGCTCTCACCTACAGTACTGTAGGTCTGTTTTCATGTCTTTAACTGGCATTCATTTGAGCTACTGAGAACTTGCTCTATGCTGGATTTATGCCATTTATGCCTGACAGGGGGACGATAATAATAGCATTAGTTCCTGTATAGATAGAGACAATCATCAACTCAAAAGATATGCCACTCCTGTTGGAATGCAGGGCCTGTTTCTGGTGTCATGTTCTCAGGAATGTTGCCTCTAGTAAAACTGCGTATCCATGTCCTTAGTGATGAGAGCTAAAAACAGTACAATCGAGAATCTGTAGAGACAAGTCCCAAAGGTGACGCCATCTTATAAGTAAGTAAGCAAACACTGGCACAGTTCCAAGTTTTCAGGGGTTCTGGGCGAAGGAAGGGTTAAAAAAGTGCCTGAATGCGGTTGTCCCGAGCAATCTACAGGCATCCCAACTACTTGCTGCTGAGAGGAGAAAATATTTGAAGTTGGAAAAAGAGTGGCGAGGACTTGAGAGCCTCTTTCTCAGCCGTCCTCGCATGCAAGTAAACATTACTGACACACATTGAGTTTGGTAAATGCGGCATGTTAGCTGACAGAAGAGAGCTCTAGTCGGAGAAGAACACTGTTTGTAGCCTTTCAAGATCCAGGGGGGAAAAAATCACAGTGGGAAAATGAAAAACAGCCAAGACAGAGTGAGACAGACAGCCCAAACAGACTTCCTGGCTGACAAATCAATGCACAGACACAGAGCTCGATATTGGACACATTAGCCTGATATCAACCCCTGACACTCCCCTCTGCAGCCACATGTCTACACACAATCTGCCCTAACATGCACCACTCAGTAAAAACGGTGTACAAGCCCCCAGTGGGAACAAGGGAAGTCAGTGATTTGAGCCTACAACTCTGTACATCCTCTCCACAATAAACACTGCAGCCTCTAACTGGCCCACTAGAGACCACCAGAGTGTGTGCGTGTGTGAGTGAGTGAGTGGGCAGATAGGACATGGGTCATGATCAAACATGAAAGACCCCCCGTAATGTGGCTGTGTGTGAGGAAAAGAGAAGGAGGAAAGGAGGGGGGCGGGGGGCAGTATAGCTTGAGATATGGAAAGAGGAATAAGTACAGACAGCAGGGCGACTGTACATTTGTCCTAAGGGGATGATTGTGCCTGTGCGTTGGATTTCGGGTCAAACCCTGCATGCGTCAGATCTGGAAAGCTGCCATTTAAGATGCATCTGAGCTGGTGCGGTTAGAACGGCTTCCCTTCGGGCCCTGGCACTGAAATTCTCTCATGATTACAGCCTCACTTTCTTGCTACATAAACTTCACTATCAAGGCCAGTTTATTAGACCAAGACAGTCACGATTGTTCTCATCACAACCTCGATCACTGTTTCAGACAATGACTCAAGCATTCGGGGCCTAAGCAGCTTCATGGGGCAGCTGCTGTGGTCATGAGTGTGAAAAGCAGCTAGGGGCACGGAGAGAGCCAGTCAGACTAGACTCAAACACTGCAAAGCATTGCAGCTGAAAGAAAAGCTGTGCTCTTTCACTTGAATATGAGTGAGGGAGCTGCACAAAACTGAGAATTTAAGGAACAGCTGTGTGAGAAATAGTCTTCAAACGTTAGACATAGTGATAAGGTTGTTGAGTAATGTCAGAGGTGCTTTTCGCAATGTGCACTTGGGTGATTCAAGCTGTCCAAGAGGTTGTCTGAAATGCCTGTGTCCACATCCTAAGCGTAGTGTTAATGCACATTCATCTCTGACTGCCTTGAGAGACGACCTAGTCATCTGCGCAGTCTGTGTTTAGCGTTGAAAACACAGTTGGATGCAGCTGATTTGCAAGAGCCAAACAATGTCTTACAAGGGTTTGAAGAATGCACCTGAGGCGAGGTACCAACTAGCCTCCAAAGTCTGCCTCTTTGGCCAAAACGGGAGTTTCCCAGATTAAAACAAACGTGAGCACAAACGGTCACTCAAGACACATTTGAGACACACCAGGCACGAACTGCAGTCTGTCTGAACTGGGTGTAGACACAATGTGGACATATCCAGGTCTGAATAGTGCCTGAATTGTTAAAAAAAAAAAGAAAAAAAAAAAAGAAAGAGAAACGCAGATTTCAACTGGTTTAACCAGCAATAATGTTGGTGCTCTGGTGGAATGAAAAGCCTGGGAAACCAGAATGACTCCTGTACCATTGTCTTTACTGGCTCTGTTTCCTCAGTTTCCTGTTTACACATCCCCTCCCTGTGAGCTCACATTCTTTTTGGGGGTGTAATGCTGAAACAGGTTAATTTTAGTGTCTATGGATGTCTTCAGTAAAGAAAGAGTGTGTTATATTTAACGGGGTCCAAGGGTGGCAATAATATTATTTTTCAGTTTTAATTTATTAATGTATGTATGCTCCAAAATGTATGTGAGGTGAGTCCATGTGAGTCCATAGGGGGACAAAATCCCCCTATGTTTCAGATGTAGCGTCCAACTCACCCTGAGGGCATGTATGACCACATCCTGGGCCTCCAGCTCTCCCTCCAAGATACTGAGGAGAGTCAGCAGCTCTGCCCTGCTTAGAGCCTCCACATTCATCTTCTCATCCTGAAGAGACAGAGGGAGCGAGGGAGAATAAGAGAGAGTGGTTATTATTTTTATTATATAAAAGAAGCAAATGAACATAAAATGCAATCAGAGTGATCAATCCAGTCAATAAATAAAAATGCTTCTGGGTATTATAAATGGATTTATGTGTAGCATAGCACTTAATGGTGGCTTGTCTGAGTGCATTTTTCAGTGGGCAGCACAGAACTGATGTAGGATGGGACTTGGGGTCCCATCTGTGGCCTCGCTGGGCTGTGCTCGGGGTTATAAACAGGAAGTCATTAGCATATCTGCATGCTAAGTTGCTGAGGGACTGAGGACAGTTGTCTGCTCTATTCAGTCAGCGCTGTCTACTGCGAAGGTTCAGTGTGCTCCATATACCAACGGTGTTAGGCGAATGTGGTTGCTTGAAACGTCTTATTCGGCACAAACTTTTAAGGTATTAGCCATCCCGCTCTCCATCCACTGTGTCCTGTGACTCATCAGCTAGGTCCAGACTAGTCATAGGGTCCAGACATAACACCCTTCACACAGCTGACATCATCCTTTAAATTAAGAGAAAGACAAAACACAGTTGACTTCATCTTTTAAAGTAGGGGTGAAGTCGCTTTCAGGTTATCATCATTGCCTTATAATAGTGCGGCTGCTCTTCGGTGTGTAAATCATGTGTTTGACAAGGTATGTACAAGCTGTGAAGTCAGATAACAGAAGCCTGCCTCTTACACCTCACATCGTTCTCTCTGTCACACCACATGAATAAATCAACTGATGTCTTACTAAGGTTTTGGCCTGCCAGATCAACTCCAGTAGAGGGCTGTTCCTCTACTAGAGGAGTGAACACCATTCTTCCTTCATTTGTTTGGGTTTTTCCTTGAATTAGTCACCCGTCTGTGCTAAAAGTGAAAGCAACTGTCCCTATCTTGGCTCCAAACAAGCCTCTCCTCTTCACTACCAGAGAAGGTTGAATCTCAAGTGTACTGTTCACTTTCTTGCAGAAGCGTCCAAATTCCTTGGCGCATTCTGTGGCTCGCCGCACATTCAAAGCAAAGCAACAAAGCGTCAATCAGTAGTTATTTACTGACTACTAACTTAACATGTATTGCGAGGGCGGTTTCCAGTCCTGCCCACCACACACATACACTGATATTAGTTTAGTTCAGATATCAGTGTTTGTTTGAGCTGTTGGCTGTCAATGTAGGCCAAACTTGCCATGTGTCACACGATATCTGTAAATCAGCTTCCATGGAAAATCATTCCAGCATTCCAGGGATACCCACACCATGGGAATCATCACTCAAGAGTAAACCCCTGAATCCCACTCTGCAGCCCGCACTGGTTTCAAGTGGCAGTGTTGCAGTTTGGCTTTGTGAGCAACGGTCACGAGGTGGTACATTCATGCAAATCAACAAATGATGGTCAAGAAACATTTACAAGTCAGTGCAGAAGCAGCTAACTGTGTTTGTGTGTGTGTGTGTGTGTGTGTGTGTGTGTGTGTGTGTGTGTTTTCTGCTCCTTTTTTCTTGCCTTCTTCTTTTACAGCCCTTTCTCTCAGGTAACAAACACAAGCACGGGTTAAACTTTGCTCATCCTGGCTGAGAAACCAGGAAGGATCTGTGCTAATGTGCTCAGTGTGCAGGACAGGCTGCTCACTGTGTGTTCAAAGCAATAAATGATCGCAGCGGTTGCTGAGGAAACGGCGGAGGATCCACCTGCCGTCCTGGGCCTTTGTCTCACACAAGGGACTGTCATTATTTTCCGTGATGCCAATATTCAGTTCAATTGCTAAGTATCACACACATCACAAAAACACCAAATTGGCTATTATATATATAGACTGCCTGGAGTGATGATGGTAAAATCAATACTGCATCAATATTACTGAAGTACTCACACCCATTCGCCTGAAAATGAACTCAACATAAGACCCCTGGATCTGAGAGACTGTTTCTCTTATCTACCATCTATCTAAATACAATGTTGGCATTATTGTTTAGCATAAAGTCCTACCTATTTTACTGTGATGGCTGTAAAGTTTCCCTTAACCAGAAATGGCAAAGCCCCATACAGCACGAGCCAACTGGGGTGGCAGATTGGGTCAGAGACCTGTCTGTGGACTTTTTTTCATTTTGCTTTCTTACCAAAAAGCCCGACCAAATTGGAGATAGAATTTCTGGAGGCCAGCAGCAAATATTTCCACAACCTTCCGTGTAAACATACCTTCATGCGCTCTGTTCTTTTCTTTCATGAATTGCTCTCCAGATCCAAAAAAACCGAGGCTCCACGACAGCATGAATCGAGGCAGCCCACTGTCACAGGCGCTCTCTGGCTCCGAGGCGACTGCGAACAACAGACGTTCAATGACGAGGCCGCCGGCCAATCAAAGCGGCGTAGTGCAACAATCTGACCAATGGCTGGCGGGCTTTTCGCTAGGGGGCGGGGATAAGGGGCGTTCCCGGGTCTGTGGGATAAACCTCTTTGTTTCGGACGTCCAGTGCTGATTCCTGCCCACTCCTGTGTCCCAGCGTGATTTTTTTTCAAGTGTTTGCAGATTTGGCATAATGACGGCACACTATAAGCGCATATTTACTATATATGATAGGCAATTGCTAAGTTTTAAGCCTATGAGTGCACTCCAACTGCGAATTTTGTGATTTTGTGATCTAGAAGCCGCAATAAAATATAAATTAGACTGTATTTCTGTGTGCTCCTGCACGGACTATCCGTAAACTTACTTTGAAAACTGAGCAGAGCAGGTTATTTCTCAAAATTCCCTTAAAAATTGACGCCTTGTGGGTAAAGAGGGCTTGCATCGTCTCACAAAGTGTTTTAACTCCCCCTAATGGCCAAATGACAGTATCGCAACACGCTCTGTGACCTCTCTGCTGTGTACCATATAAGGTGTGAGCATGGTGAGGGCTTGTCAAACGTGTCTTACAAGATTTCAGCATGTGTCCCACAGTTTGGTGTATTAAACTATTAATTCGTCCAGTTTTGCAGCTCTGTTATCGATTAAATCAGTCTCATTTAGTGGGATTTATATGCTGCATTCATAAATTAAGGTAGGGTTTAGTGGAGTTGCTTTATGTTAACTTGCATGTCAGTTATATTACACATCTGCCAGATGATTTGAAAATAGTGACATAGGAAGTGCTTTTGTCAAACAATATGGGAGTGTGAGGTCAGGGTGAGATTCAGCCCCTTGAAACAACATCCTGACCTTTAAAAGTAGGCCAGTCATTCAGTGAAATAGAATAAAGAGAGGGTAGGTATTGAATAATAGTCTAATCTTTGTTTTCTGTTCCTCTCCTTCTTTTGTTTTCTCTGCTACCTTTTTATAGAAGCGGTCTTACTGAAAAGTAGGAGCAGAAACCTGACCGACGAGATGTTTCTGTGAGAGGATCTGCTCCGAATTGTGTACAGTCATTGTTGCTGAGAGACATTTCCACAACAGTGTTCTCACACTACAAGCCTGCATGCCATTCTCACCTCTGTACACACTAGACCGCTGTTAACCTCCCTTCTATTGAAAGTATTGAATGTATGGTAAAGTTCAGTCTCTATTCCCTATGAATTCCTATAATATTTTCAAATGAATATTATTTTTTTATTATTATAATTGCATCAATATTTTTGGTGCGGTTACCATCACAAAAATCTTCTGGTGTTTTTTTTTTTAGTTGCAAGTCATCATGTATCATCATGTGAGAGCATGCTTGTGTATTTCACTATTTGTCCAGTACAGCTGATGTAACATGTTGGCACAAATGGCAATGCTCACTGATGGTAGTGTTCAGATCCTTTCCTTTAGTAAAATTGGCAATACACCATGTAAAAAATACTCAATTACATTACTAAGTATTATCATGTAAATGTAATTTATGCAGATTATTGGATTATTATCACAAATGGATTTTATTTTTATTACTGATGCATTAATGTGTAATTTAGTAGAATTTAAATGGTGTAGCTGGGTATGGTGGGCTAATTTGAACTACTTTATACAGTGTTTGGTCATTTAATCTGTAACATACATATACATTATACATTATAAATTGATCATATCTTTTGTATGAAAAATCTTGTTTTTCAAAGTACCTACTAACTACAGCTGTCAAGCTATCGTAGTGGAGTAGAAAGTACATTTACCTCTAAAATGTAGGTGAGTAGAAGTATAAAGTAGCATTAAATGGAAATAGACAACAAGTACAAGTGCCTCAGACAACACGTGTAAACTTAAGTTTCTTTCCACCAATGCCATTCAATTTTCAACCTGAGCACACCTACAGTACTTTGCCTAAAATTCCAGATTACTGAATTAAATACAGCTAAAAGCTTGTCAACACCTGTCTCAAAAGTATTATAAAGCACAGAGACCACACACTGACCAAATTAAATGTAAGCATTTTTATTGGATAAATGACAAACATAGTCACAAATCATCAGTACACGCCAATCAGTAATGTCTGTAATGCCATGAGTGAAATGTGGTGTAGGTGTGTGCATTGTTGCAGAATAAATCCAACATACAAAGTCAGTTGAAAGGCGAAGGGAAGAGAATGAGATCATCATGTACTGTAGGTCTGTTTATTTTGTATCCTGAGCCCAGCTCAATCAGGTGTACTTTGTGACAAGCTCTCAGCTCCACCCTCTCTAACTTGTGAAATGAGAAGCAAAGAGCACAGTCAACAAGAAAACACTAATAACATGGAAACGAGGCAAGCTGGATAACTATAACTGAGCAGTCTCTATAATTAGTCTTTGCAATATAATAGTATTCCTGAACATTTGTTACAGTAATGTAGAATTTGATCCTGTTATGAAAGGACTTGAGCCTGAGAAGATAAGCAAGTAAAAGCAACAGTTGACATGTGTGCACATGCTGTAGTGATACTGCAACATAATTCTGTAGCACGTGTGATGAGGCATGCTTTAGAACAGTAAAGGTGCTTTCACATATGGGTATATCAAAAAGATTACAACAAATTATATAATCTGTTAAAATACATGGAGAAAAAACAAAACTGTGTCAGTAAATCAGAAAAACATCAGCAGTGGTTTGTTCAGTAGAACCGAGCCTTTGGAGCCAAGTCAGACGTTACAGTTTTCTTATTGCAATTGTGCAATGCATAGTCAATGAGGTTAATGAATTATTTATTGAAAGTATGCAAGTTTGCAAGATCTTCTGTCATTTTAAATTGTGTCCTTTAATTAGTTTTGAATTGAAACGTTGTGCTGTAGACCGGTTTGAAAAAGAAAGGAAAGTTAAAATTCTATATACAGAGCCTAGACTATTGATATGTGCTCCATTTTGACTAGGAAATGCTGTAGTATACATGCCTATTGGTGAATGGTTAGTACTTGAGGCAGCATAAACTGGTGACTTAATTTGATATTTAAACAGGTTAAAGTGAGAACTGCCAGGTTACAGGTAATCAGAGTTAGCTTGAGGGAGAATCGGCAACAGTTGCTCTGGGCTCCAGCCTCAGTTTGATGGGATTCTTGGGTGTGGTGAATCCATCGTTTCCCAGCACCATTGGAATCTATGAAAACAAGAAATGAGTCACAAATTAAGCCCTATCAAAGCTCAAATCCACTGACACCCAATCATAGATAAAAACCTGTCACCACTTTAAGACCACAAATACTGAAAAAGTCTTCTCACTTCTGTCTCTTTGCATGTGACAAAGCTGAAGTTCTGAAGGACCTCGACCATGGCCAACTTCATCATCAAGAGAGCAAATCGCATGCCAATGCAGTTCCTTGGCCCTGCTCCGAAGGGTAGGAAGGCATAAGGATCTATATTGTCTTTGTTCTCTTTGCTGAACCTGAAAAAAAAACATGAACAAAGATGATTAAGCCAAGTGACTACATTTGGGTTCAATCTGACCTTAATTTGCATTACTCCAGTAGAGTACCTTTCAGGTTTGAAGGCCTCAGGCTCAGACCACAAACTAGGGTCACGGTGGAGAGCGTAAGTTGGTACCATGACGGTAGTTCCTTTAGGGATGGTCACACCGTTCACTTCCACAGAAGCCTTTGACATTCTCTCTATCCGAGTAGCAATAGGGTACAGCCTCATTGACTCATTCACCACCATGTCCAGATATTCCATCGTCATCAGGGCTTCATAGGTTGGCCGACCCTGGAGGGAGGTACAGTAAAAAGTAGTTATTAGTTGGTAGCACAGAATCAGTTGTTGATAAAAAACAAAATTAGTTACAGTAAAA
>NTHP01000267.1:722218-766220 GCA_003416845.1 Oplegnathus fasciatus | reverse complement strand
AAAAAAAAAAAAAAAAACTCGAGTAACCTTTTCTGGGAAGGTTTCATCAATCTCCTCTTGCAGGATCTTTTGGATCTCAGGGTGGGTTGCCAGGGTGTAGGCTGTAAATCCCAGTGTGTTGCTACTGGTTTCGTAGCCAGCAAAGATGAATATCATGGCCTGAGAAAGAATCTCATTATCAGTCAGCCCTGCAACACAAACACACCATGATTGAACTACTATCACTATCATGATATTAGTCAAAGTAACAGCTGGTAGTGCAGCCTGGAACTGATTGGCTGTTTGTCATGTCATAAACTCCCCATAGTTTTGCTGATTGGTCCAACACTTAGATGACTTTTTAACCCAATTCAACTGTTGACCAACAAAGATGCCCCAAGGAAAGCATTCATATGACAATATTTGTAAGTTGACTATTCAAGGTTTACTTCCTGCTTCCTTGCAAACTCCCATTTTTACTTGTCAGCGATTGACAGTAAGCAAAACATCATGTAATACACACATAATGAAAACATTCAACTTGAGCACAATTAAAAGCAATGGCTTTTTCTTGAGGAAGAAAGTGACCCTTAATATCTTGAAAGTGACCCTTCAGCCACGACTACAGAGAAAATCATGAACTTTAATTCCTCCATCTGATTTATTTCTCTACCTTTGTAGGAGCTTGTGTCCTCTTTGTCTTTCTCTGAAGTCTGAGCATCCACCATCAACTGCATGAAGTCCATTCTGTTCTGCAAGACAAAAACAAGTCGAAATCCTACTTTGTTTTTCCAATTTGTGCTCAAGGGCAAGGTTATGAAAGTTCTAATTCATTGTAGCTATACACTGTATACACATTACTTTGTATTCATTCTTATTCCGGTCTGATTTGATCGTCCTTAGAAAGTTGTAGAAGAAATCCAACACTTGAGCAGGGAAGAATGAGATGTCCATCTTCTCAAAAATTGCCCCCAAGAAGGGAAACAGAACTGAAATGAATAAGAATTGAAAATATATTGTAAATTCATGGCTCAAGAGGACAAGATAGACATTCTGGTTGCAGCATATTGTTTGACATACCCACAATCACAAGCAAGGGATTCAGGAAGTTGAACTTGACCATTTTCTTAATGTTTGCTACAAAAGGATCAGAGGGATGGTTGATGGAATCAATGTCCACACTGAAGGCAGTGCTGGTCACAACATCCATACTGTAAGGTCCAAATACTCTGCAAAAAAAAAGGCAAATATGTAATTCCAATTGACTGATTCTGGAATAAGATAAATAAATAAATAAACAACACAATCAACTACCAGAACAGAACAATACTGAGGAAGAACATTACTCACTCTTTGACCTCTATGACCTCATCCGCCTTTACTTTCTTGTGAAGAATCTTGATCAGGTTACTTGAGTGCTGCAGCATTATCTTGTACATCTGCCCCAAAGTAAATAACGAAACAATTAAATCATGAAATATCATTATAAATAAATAAATATATCATGGACCAACCCGTTTCAGTTAACATGTGAATAATGCACAGAAAAATGAATAGCCCACATTAAAAATACATCAAAGCTGCAGTACGCTTTTAACCTCTTTCAGTCGTCCACTGGTGAATGATGGAGAGAGTATGCTGCGGATCCTCTTCCATTGCTCATCTTCCACTATCGATACAGCATCGCGTAAGGGTCCATTTAGGCCAAGATCCTAAACCACACACACACACACACACACACACACACACACACACAGAGGATACCTTCTTTACATCATGTTCTTAGATTAGTATTGAGGTTATAACTTGGGAAATTGCCCCAACAGTGTTTTTTTCCTTACCCGTCTGTTGGTGAAGACAGAATAACACTCCTTAACCAAGATCGTTTTGATCATAGCTGTGTCCATTACAGCCAACACAGGCTGCCTGCCGTCGTACAACCTTGTAATGCAATAGCAGATGTTGTTACAGCTTGGAGCATTGCATGAGAAATGTATGCTATGATATACTATTTCTTCATTAGTATCAAACAATATATGAACACACACTTACCCCCACACCTTCCCATATTTCTGGTAGCATTCTGTGTCAAAATTGTGTATGCCCTAAGCAATACAATGAGAGAGTGACAAAAGGTGTCAAAACTATTATCAGCAGTGTCCACTTAGATCACTGCACCAATATGCCATATGCATCTCACCTTTCTGTACTCCAAAAATGTCCCAATAAAGGGCAAAGGTTTGGGTCCACGGACGCCTATTTTCTTGAAAAAGCCATATGGAGCGTATCCGTATCTGAGGATTAAAAGCACAATTAGAAAACCGAGACCAAATCCATCTGTTAATGCAAAAGTCATTTTATCTACCCTCCTGTTCTTTTGTGAAATTCCTCCAGGCTTTATTTCTTTCATGCTTCGTTTCTGTATAGATTTTCTTTTTTAAGATGTTTTTTTTCCATTGCAAGTTTTCTTTGTTTTACAAAGACGAGGATTATACTTGTTATCATACATGTCACTCAACTGTATCTGTCATGCTGTAATAATAAATCCACTGTGACTTTATCCAGTTTACTTAATTTTATCTATTTTATTTAAAGTACTTTACGATGGGTGAGTATCAGGATTTGAAGTTGTTTGGCTTGTGCTTTTCTTAACTCAACAGTAAAGAGTAGTAGTAAACTGTATAGTCTACAGATTCAATCCTGCAAAGCATTATCAGAAGACAGTACTGAAATAATAAAACTGCCTGGTAATAAACGGGCCATTTTATGACATATTTTACAGCTCTTGTGTCATTTTCCCTCAATCAATGTCCACTTTATCTAATTTGAGTCGAGTGGTGTTTCCAATTTCCTCAAATGGTCACAAAAATGTTCCTAACGCCAGGCTATAATTTCAATGCACTGCTTTCTTATTACTATTAAATGACATGTCAAAATGTCTGTGAAAAGGGTCTGTTGACATTGAACGCAGCCTTTACTGTGTTATTAGCTACATCTGTGCCTGACCAGTCAAAATGTCTGCCTTGGGAAGGGTTTATAAAGGTCCTATTAATTCAACAGCCCCCGCATGCCTAAGGTACATTCACACAGGTGATTTTAATTACTTTGGCTGATAGGACCTGTTCTCAGGACCGTGTAGGAGTGCACAGACTGAACTTGACTGACCTCTCCCTGACTTTCTTGTTAGCTCTGTTGCTCCTGTTTAGGTGGGAAAAATTACAGCTTCATAATCCTTATTAGTACATGGAGTCTGGTTACATTATGTAATTGCCATCACAACTCCGCCCAGCTTCAATCTGACAAAGAATAAGTAAAAACACCTGTGTGGGTGGAGAGAGGGTATAGAGCTAAACAGACTAAACCAGTATGTATTTTTTCATCCCAGCCTTAAATGATAAAATAAATGCCTAAAGATTAATTTGTACATGACAGCTATATTAAATTGAATTCAAACAAACAGATTTCATTATATTCTTACACATTTTTGGTGAAGGACTTTGTGTTTTCACTTATTTTGCCTGACTGACCTCTTCTCAGGGCTGTGTGGGGTTGTGAAGACTGACTGACATCTCCCTTTCTTTCCTGTTAATTTTGCTGCACCTGTTAGGGTGGGCCAACATTTGCTTTTGCCATTGTTGTTGGTACGTGGAATGTGGTCACCTCAGTAAGTAAGTGTTTGGCCGGATCCCCACATCAACCTGAGAGAGGTCTCATGAGCCAGTAAAATTGAAAAACACCTGTGTTGATGTGCAGAGCCTTTAAAATATTTATAGCGTAATAAAGTAATGCCAAAATCTAAGTACTTTCACTGCACTTTCATTATTTAGGGGAAAATCCACCCTGGACAGAATTTATATATTCTCTATAAATGTCGAGTTTTTTGTTTGACATATTACATTAATCTGCAAATCAAATAAATATCCAAATAAATATATATATAAATGATAATATAAAATAAATAAGGTAGGTAAAGTGGGAGGTAACTAATTTAAATGACAAGAGATTTCAAGAAAGCAGGGCTCAGATTACTCGCCAGAGACATGAATTCACTTTTATCCCAGTTAACTGTATATCCTGACAGTTTACTAAATGATTTAATGTAGTTCAGGAGGTTGGGAACTGAAACTAGCCTACTGGATCGCCCTGCCTATTCTAACGTATTAATCTGTGTCATCTTTAATGACATGTGGTCTGCCGCGTGACTGTATAAGGATGAGGGGAAAGTTCCCAGATTAGTTTGATCTGGAAGAAATGGGAAGTAGCAAATAAGCCAGATCCATTTTATTAACTTGACCGATCAGCTGGACTGGCTTCCCCTTCGCTCCACAACAGGCCAGTTCCCACTGCGCAGCAACAGCTTCATTTACGGCCTTAAAATAAAACAAATACGTTTAAAATTCTCACGCAGCCTCCACCTTGAAGGGACTGCCAGCAAAGTGAACGGCAAACTTGATTACTTCCGCTTCTATAAGTGGAATCGGTGCACTTGTTTGGAAACTTTTATCTCTATGCGTTTTGAAAGACAATCAAGAGCCCATACTTACACCGCGATGAGAGCAATGACACACGCGATCAAAGTCCAGGTCTCGATGGAAAAGTCCGGGAAGAAGCCCATCTTTCCTCCAGTGCGCACCACCGTCGACTGTAGGCGATCGCCTTCCACTTTGGAGTATTTAAGCTCCGCACAGAGGCGGTCCCACATAGTTGGAAAACACGTTACATTACGTAACATATCTCGACCATCAGTCCAAGCTGGTCTGGTCCAGGCCACTTGTGCTTCTGTGATGGGCTACTGAAGTGTGAATGTAGTGACCCTTTACCTATTTAGTAATCTGTAAAGGCCATAAATAGTCAGAATAAGATCCTTATGGTGATATGAGTAACACTTTACAATACTGGTGCACTAATATGCATTCATTAATGCTTATCTAATGCACAGATCATCATGAGTTAATGTATGACTCATGAAGAACTAAGCCATGCATTGATGTTTACCGCATCAGCAACTAATAAAGAGTCTATCAGATTAACAGACTGACTCATATATGAATAGCTATTAATTAAGTCTGCCATCATGGATTAATTACCTATCAACACCTAGCATTAATTAATACTGTAAATTCATGTGTTAACTACCACAATGGGTCGAAACCATGGATTTCAACTTCCAGCCGTCTGCACGCGGGATGCCACTGTACCAGATGAACTGGCGCATCTGTTCATCACCTAATGCCTTGTTGTTCATGGGGCAGGAATATTCCTGGTTGAGGCTTCCGGTCCAGGGATCAAAGGAGGGACACTGAGAACATGTGCCCGGGTACTGCTGTTTCAGTAGTAGTCATAACAGCTGTAAATCGTTCAGATTCTGGTGCTGATAATTGCGTGCAGGCCAACATACCCCTCCTTCAAACATTCTCTGACATTGTCACTGTGCAACTCTCCCACACACCTCAAACATTAGTGTGGATGTGTGGCCTGTCAGGCAGTATCAAAACCAATAACCATAACCACATATGTACTTAATAATGAGTTAATAGTCATGTGCCTCACCAAGTTAAGTCATAACATAATGATATCTTTGCAAATCATTAGCTAATTATTCATTAATGCTGATCATGATTTCACTTTCAGACAGTAGTCGGTAGCAACAAAAATAAAGTCAGTACAGGCGACAATTCACAATAAAACTAAGTTAGAAGCATTCTACAGTCATGACTTGAGAACTAATTCAAATATAACTTTTATCATTGATGACCATCACTGGAGTTTGTAACAGCCTTTTANNNATACATATATATATATATATATATATATATATATACATATATATATGTATATATCTCTATACAGACACACACACCTTTTTTCAATTTCATTCAGTCCTATTGTTTCCAGATTAACCATACAGGCCTAATGCAGAAGATAAGAGTATTTATCAAGGGTGTGAGATGTAACAAGAAGCAGGTGTGTGTGTTCAACACAGTAGGAATTTTACACAACACCTTCTGATTCAAAAGGAAAAACAAAAAACATGAAAATCTGGAATTATTAACAACAAAGCAAAAATGAAGTGTGTTATGAGTTCTTCAGGCTGTGGGATTGTTCCAAGCACTTTACATGTTGGGAGATTATGTTCACAGCTGCTGTGAGGCCTGTTGTTGCATCCAGTCTTCCAAGAGCAAGAGAGAAGTGAAGGCTGGCTGTCTTCTTTGGAGTCAGAAAAAGTCTAGTCAGTAAAATTATCAACACATATTTAATTAATTATTTAATAAATAAATAAATACATTTCAGTCTGGTTTATTTGCAGTAATGCCAATAAATTGTTATACTTTGGCATGCAAACATTTGTAGGCTACCTGGATTAAATATGTTTGTTTTGGTCATTGTAAAATTGTTTTTGTGCAAATATGAAGGGTTAAATTCATGATTACAATTAATAAATCCCTTGTTTGTTACTGAGATAATATTCGATGAATTGTAACATAATTGCAGTGGCATTTTCCTTGTTTTGCCCAACGGACCCTGGTAATGTCCCTGGATCCAACTTTAAAACACTTGACTTGGGAGCGGTGTGTAGTTTTACCTTCATCTAGTAAAGTGATCCCAAAATCCTTAAAATAATTTAAAAATCACAATAAATGGAACAAGAAAATATTTCATGCAGTTATAGGCTTGTAAATCTCAGCTGTGATCTTTGCCTCACCTGAACATCCTCCAAGCCATGCAGCCCGTCGCCCATACCGGGATCCAGTCCCGGGTGAGCGGAGTGCAGCAGCATGTCAGGCCGCCGCACGCCACCGTGGTCCCGCCGTGGGTCCAGCCCGGACAGCTGAGGCAGCGAGGCCCGAGGCTGCGCCGGCAGAGCGGAGCTCGTCTCCATCTGCTCCCCGGCGGCGTCCTCCCTCTGCCGCGCCCCCCAAGTTCAAATCCAGTCTCGCCGTTAGCTTAAGAGTCCTTCAGGGCCGCTACAACAAGCTAACTGTTGCGTTGGCTAACACAAGTAGCTACTGCTCCATAAAAAAGGGAAACGTACATCTGAAAAAAGGACATTCGGACTCTGTTGAAAAGGCCGAAAATAAAATGTCATTTTTAGCGATATGTTTAAAAGCGGTTCGCTATTTGCACATTATACTTACTTTCCTAACATACTATGAATCTAGTTATTTATAGCTTACCGTCAGTTCGTTGGACCATTGGTCCATTGGACCAACGCGATGTCAATATTGTATTCTGGTTGTTGATTGGTTAGGACAGCAGGAGCCCCTCCTCCGCTCACCTCTGTGTTTTTCCTTTCATAAGGGCACGTGTTTGGAAACTGTTGAACGAAATGAATGTTAAATAAAAGGCTGTTACAAACTCCAGTGATGGTCATCAATGATAAAAGTTATATTTGAATTAGTTCTCAAGTCATGACTGTAGAATGCTTCTAACTTAGTTTTATTGTGAATTGTCGCCTGTACTGACTTTATTTTTGTTGCTACCGACTACTGTCTGAAAGTGAAATCATGATCAGCATTAATGAATAATTAGCTAATGATTTGCAAAGATATCATTATGTTATGACTTAACTTGGTGAGGCACATGACTATTAACTCATTATTAAGTACATATGTGGTCATAGTTTTGACCCATTGTGGTAATTAACACATGAATCTACAGTATTACTTAATGCTATTTGTTGATAAGAAATTAATCCATGATGGCAGACTTAATTAACAGCAATTCATATATGAGTCAGTCTGTTAATCAGATAGACTCTTTATTAGTTGCTGATGCGGTAAACATCAATGCATGGCTTAGTTCTTCATGAGTCATACATTAACTCATGATGATCTGTGCATTAGTCAAGCATTAATGAATGCATATTAGTGCACCAGTATTGTAAAGTGTTACCGTGATATGCCTGCTTCCTTTTCATCAGGAGTTGAAATATTAATAGTATTTCTCCTTATTTTAGGAGCTAATGCATAATTAATCATTAAAAAAGGCAACAGAAAACATTAAAATGATAATGACTACTTTAAAACCATGCCCAATTAGGTTGACTTACAGTAAGTAAAACATCTATTTCACCAGAGTATGTTAGGCCAGATTGTAGGGAGCCACTGTGGGATAAACTGCAGCAGTATTGAGCATTATTGGATTAGGAACAAGAGGGAAGACAGAGTGTTTCACATTCTTGTAAAATCATGTAGAACCCTGTGTCCACCTCCAGCTTTGACTGAATAATTCTTTTGTTCACTCTTTTCACAGGCATGGTCTGAAATTTGGTTCAGGTCAAATGGCTTACAATGATATTGATACAGTAGATGCCAAGTGTTTCACTTCTTTTTCCAAACAAAGGCAGTACTGTGCTGTAAGAAGAGCAGTGAAAATAAATGATGATGGTGAAAGACAGCAACACACAGATATCCCTGTCTGAACATCATTATTTTTACCCCAAAAAATCAACAGCCTTAAAACCCATCAAGAATTACAGAGGCCTCCCATAAGTTATGTAATCAATTAATTCATGCTGTGCTTTATAGGAGCAGGCTTGACTGAGCTATTAAGGCTCCAGAGCATACACCTTTCCAATTGAATGCAAGAGTTGACTTAGGTCACACAGTGCTATAAATGTACTTTTGACCTTTGTTTTTTACTTTAATGGCAATTCATATTTTTCATTGTTATTATTATTATTATTATTATTATTATTATTATTATTATCATCATCATCATCATCATTGCTTTTTGTATGTATTGTTTTCTCTTGATCAAATGAATCAAAGGCCACCGATGTACCTATGGCATATTTTGACAGTTTGACATACTAGTGTTACACAGTCCACTATACACAACTTTGGTCTGTTTCCTGTCCTGATAGATACAGCTGAAGTCAGAGGATAATAAATGCTGACCTTTAGTCGTTTACATCATGCTGTAATTGCTGTCGTCAGTTCTCGTGTCAGTCACTTTCTGCCTACATCGATGGCTACATGGTCAAAGGTTTTGAGGGAAATTACGGGACATTAGTAAAGAATTTCCCTTCGGGGATGAATAAAGTAATCTATCTATCTATCTATCTATCTATCTATCTAAGTTGCTCTATTTACCTTAAAGTAGGACAAGAATTGCCATGTGAGGAAGGGTGAGAACCACTGAGAAAGTGACAGAGTTACTTCACATTGACTGGGTCTACCAGGAACATACTGTACTGTCTTCACATGGATGTACAAGACTGAAACAAGCTCCTATTTAAGATTAGACATAATTCCCATCACGATAAAGAAAAACGTGCGATAAGGCTGGGCAACATGGCTGAAAACATCTCGATATATAATCTCAGTATTAATGCATTTTTTTATGCAATGCTTTTTTATTTATTCTTGTAAATTAGGCTACTGAGCCTTTGCACAGTTCAATTCAAATAGTTCAGCGCAGTTTTGGACAAAATTGAATTAAAACTAACTTGATAAAGCTGAATTGTACTTTGAAGCACTGCAAAGTTATACATTTATAGATTCTCTCTCTCTCTCTCTCTCTCTCTAGTCATATATTAGAAATATTCACCCTCTCCCAGCCCCAGTGGCCTCACAGATACGTGAGTGACAGCGAGAGCAGCTGATGGAGAGAAAAGTCCTCTGCCTGGTTCGGCAACAGCGAGGCAGACTAGTGAAAGGATCTCTGCAACATTTTCAAACACCATCAGCTATGACAACAACTGGCTACTTTCTGGGTACGGCCGTGCCATGGCGTAAAGCATATGTACCAGCAACATCACGGAAAAGCAGGTTGGTTGTACGAATTGTTTATGCATAGACCCATAAAATCTGCTTTCACATCCTTCTTTGCCACAAACAAGCCTTTTAACTGGACCCAGGCATACTCTAGAACAGATTCATTAAGTACAAACTACCAAATAGCATTTCCTGTTTAGCCTTTTCTATGTGGACATTTTTACATCTGTTAGCGTGTCCCCTAACTCTCTCATTTCCTGTCAACCGCACAATCTGTCTCCCTCGCCTCTCACATTTTTGTTTCCTCGATTATAGAAATAAACAAATAAAACAAAAGGGGGAAAAAAATTCCATCAAGAAGTCGCAAAAAGACAGCCCCACCTGTCAGCTGAGTTGGTAAAAAAAAATATTCCATTGTGATGTGAGGAGGCCGCCTTTGGCTGTGGCTGGGTCAGCTGAGAATAAATAGAGTTGTTTTTCTCATTTCTTCTCTCGTATTTCTGTGATCCCATGTGAATGTATCAATGTCAGCACGCTGTGTGTGCTTGTGTGTTATATGCCCACAATTTTGCAAATGCCTGTCTGCCTGCAGCACTACACTGAGCAACTGGCAATGCTGCCGTTGCTCTCTGTTTGGCTCAGATCAATCTTGTAAAGATGAGTTTGCAAGTGGTAGTGAGAGAAGGCCATGAGAGACAGATAAGGTGTTGAAGAGAGGCCATGAGAAACAGAAGAAAAAAGCTGATGATGAGGTCTGACCACAGAGCAGGGGGGAGATGGGAAATAATGCACAAATATATCAACCAGACTGCTGATTGATTTAAACTTTCTCTAGAGTCCAAAGCTAACATTTCTGACAGTTGTTTTAAGTTGCTCCTGGGTACTTTCCCGGGCACTATTCAATTACACGCCTTAATGCAGTTCAACATTCAGTACGAGTCGAAGATGGAGTCATTAGACTGCAGTTACATAGTTTTTGATGCTATTCTGAGGAGAGGCAAAATTAAAAGGTGTCTAATAGCAGCTGGGTGGCCGGTGTGTCCTCCAGATGTTGTCTGGGAAATGTTAATTGACCTGCTAATGAAGTCTGGGCTCCTCCTGTCAGCTCTGAGCCTCAGAGAGTCTGTGACATTGAAAGGGACACCTGCCTATCTGACCAGATGACAGCAAACCTGAGCTGTAATGAGACACACAACAAACTGACTGCATCGTTCTCTCTGTCACACATACAAAAACATTGGCTGTCAATCAATGTAATAAAACCAGGGTTTTCCATTTCCTTTAGGGAGAGTTAGCAATGTGGCGTGCAAAGTTTTAATCAGAAAGCAGTATTACACTTTTCTTCACTCTCACAAAAATACACATACAGTGGTAGAGTTGTCAGAAGGCTCCCAAAGTTAATTGCACCCTTGTGCGGTTGGCAATGACCACCCCGGCTTGCCTGGTGATTTGGCGGACGGCCTGGTGAATGTCACCTTCTATAACCAGTGAGTGCGTGCATGCGAGTGGGTGTTTATGTGTGTCTCTCTCTCTCTTACTGCCACGCATGTATAAGCGGTACACGGTGAGTCATGCTGGGGAGAGGTGGGAATGTCTGGCCGCAGCTGTTGGACAGGAGGAAGAGATGTTTAAATTGCAGCATGGAGAGGAGGCAGACGACTGTTGGTGCCAGGTAGTTTTAAAGGTGAAAGCAAAGTCACTTTATAGCACAATCACTAACTCAGAGGCACAGCCAGAAGCCATCCGGTCTGTACTAGAAACAGAAAATGTTTTGTTATGACTGCTTTTTACTGGCATATAAGTCTCATCATGTCCTGTGCACATAAGACTTGGGCTTGGGTGTACTTGCCAGCAGAGGGCAGTGCAGGGTAACATTTGTGATGGTCACATCAGACAGTAGGGAGTTGCTGGAAGTTCAGATGTAAACGGCCACTCGTCTTTCACAGACAACCTTTTCCTGCTTTTTAAAAGGTCATATGATATGGTGCCTTATTAATTTTACAATACATTCACCAACTCTATCACAATTTGCTCTGATGAAATTAAATGATGAGACACACACTTTTCTAATCAGTGCTCTTAAGCCTTTAGCAACTCATTGCTCTGTACCTCTGAAGCTTTTCTCTGCAGGCTGTGGCACGTTTTGCAAATTAGTTTTAGCCCTCTGAGTATCAGTCTGAGTGCACAACCCCTACAGCACCAATGTTCAGTGGTGGAAAGTAACTAAGAGTACTACTTCAGTATTTCCATTTTATACTACTTTATACTTCTACTCCACTGCATTTCAGAGTAATCAGATTATAAGATACAATGCATTAAAGATTTAACCTTTTTGACCTATGACCTCTTCTAAAAGATCAGTGTGTAGTTGGTGCTTCTTGTCATGTTTCAGATGTCTATGAGTTGTTAGCAGCTGCACCAAAGAGTTAATTCCCCCTAAATAAGCGTTTGAGGCCCAAATAGGTAAAATTATCCAACATTTCACAAAAAAAGCAAAGATTAGAGTGAAAATTAATACAGATTTATATATCAGAACTTTGTTTTTTTCCCTTCTTTCTTCTCCCATTAATCATCTCACGACCCCTCATATTTATCTTGTGACTCTTTGGAGGGGCCTGATCCCTCAGTTAGGAACCACTGGACAAAACTACCAAAGTGTATATGAAGTGGTTAAAACTAGCTCCACATTGACCAGCTGCAACAGTAAAATGCTACTCACATTTTGTTGCATCAGTATTGACAATCTAATATATGATAATATAACATTTCACTGCCAGTGTCTTACAGGAGGAGCCACATGGTAGTGTGGAGTCACAGAGGGGGAGTCATACAGGCACAGTTAATGGCAGTCAGGCTGCTGCAATATGTCTCTGTGCAGCAGCAGGTACAGGGACCACCCCCCCCACCCCAGGGAGCTGAGTAACATTGTGATTGTGTCCCGACTGAGCTACTGCAAAGTCACACACCTGCATCACTGTGACGGCACACCGCAGAGTTTGGACCCTCTGTCTCTTTATATTTCACATATTTGTGTGACGGAAAATGTAGGTGTAGAGGGAGAGGGAAAACAGCAGGAAGAGAGGGAGGGAGAAGGGTAGAGAAAGAAAATCTGTATGCAAGAATGATAGAGGCACTGATGCAAGCTTCTGAGTGTGTGTGTAATGTTTACTTGTTCGATGCCAACTCCGGTGTCCAATCTATCCCATTAATTTAGACAGGAAATCATGTCCTCCGTCTGGCGGCCACTTTCGAGGAGTTATGGCTGCTTGTCCAAGCGAGCTGTTGTGATGAAAGCCAACTTTGCTGGTGAAAGCGCACCAAGAAACAAGAGAGCACATACACGGATGTACAGCGCACTCGTACACACACACACATACACACACACACACACACACATATAGTACAGTGACAGGGTGATTTAGTAGCTTTTAATCATTCCTAAATTGCCTGTCGTTCCCTCTCTCACAGCAGCACTTGATTACACACACCGGTACATTACATGAAACAAGATTCTCCTCCAGTCAGGCGCTGGGAGTATCCTGGCACAGAGTTTTGTGGGTGTTGGGGCTAAAACACTTGAGAGTCCATTACACTGTTTCTTGTCTGACATGTGGAGCCGGAGGAAAGTGCAGAGTGAGCAGGGAGGGCAGTGAAGCCTTCATAGATCTCCACTGTAAAGAGCACGACCGTGAAGACCAAGACTCCATCACTGCCATCAGTGGCGTGTGCTAAATCTCTGAATCCACTAAATCCACTTGCTCCACATTCGGCTGCCTTTCCAAAGGATTTCTGAGAGGTACAGAGCCAGTTACTTGTGATTCTAAATCCCAGCTCCATGTAGTGCCAAGCTGATGTTTGAAACAGCCCGAGGGTAGGAAGCTTTGGTCAGGGCTGTGTCCTTATCTGACTGTTATTTCAATGCAGTGTTACCATTAATTCTACAAATGCAGCGTTTACAGAGCCATCGTTTCACCACTTCCACACAGCTATTGCAAACACACAGTATGGATAAATTGATCATGAATAAAACCAGTTTTTAAACAATGCATCATGTTGGAACATGTAGATCTAAATAAAATCAATTTAACTATTTAATTTTTAACCTTGTTTGTAGCGTTTGAGAATCACAAAACCCATATCTCCATTAGATCACCTGTAGTCACTATGTACCCTAAAGCAGTGGTACCCAACCGTGACCCCTTAAAATGAGTCAATGCACATGTCTACAGGCTGTGATCAGTTCCACCAAAGAGTCATTTCTTTCCTTGTTCTATTTGAAAGATTTTTAGAGGCCTGAAGAGGTAAATTTTACAAGTAATTTACAAATTTGAAAATATTATAGGAGAGTGACATTCTGTATAGCATGAATACATTTTTTTCTGATTTCACATCCTATTAATCATATTGCGACCCCTCTAAATTATCTTGTGACCCCTTGGTCGGTTCCTGACCCCCAGGTTGAGAACTGCTGCCCTAAATCAGCGAACGGGAACCAACATGTGAATCAACCTCACATGTTCAGCTTAGAATAGCATATACAGTGTGTACGTGGAGTCTGTTCAGAGCAGATGTAAGGAGTTATGGACCCTGACTTGCAAAAACAACATATGTGTTTTGGCTGCAGTTGCAGCTGTACACACCCGGGGCTTTTTAGGGTCATATTTTCAGATTGCTCTTTAATACTGAGGGCATTTTGGAACGTGTGAAAGCTGCTTGGAGATGAGAATTTGTAATCTCTCAATCCATCTTTGGGTTGTTTTGAAGGGTTTAGAGTTTTGCTGGTTTGTTGGAAATGCGCCTGGGCTCAGGATGCGTGACCACTGTCTGACTGACTGACTAGTGACCCTGCTTACTAGTAGGGCAGAGATTAGCACAAATACACACACACGCACACACAGATAGACTAAAAAACACACGTGCACTGCAAAATTCCAATTACAGTACACAGGCACACAGACAGATGTGCACAGTCATACTCTAACATCTTAAATAAATCTCATACGAGTATCTGCAAGTGAGGGCAAAGGTTACACTACCAATGTTTAAAGTGAGACTGTGTAACTTTTGATTAACTGTAGCCTCGAGTGGTAATTACACGATAGAAGGTACAATGAATTTGCCTTCATTTGCTAAGATTCTCTTTAGTCATCTGCTTTAAAGACATCATCATGTTTACCCTGTGACATGCAATAGTGTAACAGGAGAAAAAATTGAAAAAGAGACAAAGAGCTCATGTCAGTTATACAACATCTATCTTTAAAGTTTGCCGGCATTAGCCGCCATACTGATCATACCAGATCAAGTAAGGCTGAAACTATCAAAATCCTGACTATAATGAAATGAGCAAGGGTGAGTTTTATTGCTTATGAATTCAATTTTTCGCTTATAAAAGAAAACTGAGTTATTTCTTCTTTCGAAGGTTATACAGTCTCGATTTAATGCTGGCAGTGCACAGTAACTGTTTTCCTTTTTTTTCTCTCCTTTTAATTTGGCTCCGTTTTGGCCTTGCAGGAGATATTTTGAAATGTCAGCCCATGTGGCCGTATTTTTGGAGGTTATTTTAAAGGATACCGCTGGCATCTTTTTCATAATGAGGGAATATGTCACCCTAAAACAACATAATGCCTCTTTTATGTGATTTTAATAGGTTTTGGATGACAATGGAGCACTATGGCACAGAGGAATAAGCAGCATTTGGCTGTAGCTATACAGACAATACTTTTTAGGAAATTCATTTTTGATTTTGGTCTTTTCATGGGATTTGTTGATAATATTAAAAAGATACAGCTTTGAGCCTTATCCTTTAAGAAAGCAGCAACATAAATAGGGCATCTTTTTTCACTTGAAAAATATATCAGAAGGTTAGAGGATTTATATCTCAAGCTGATTCTGAGAAACTGGTCCATGCACTCATCTCATCTTTGACTACGGTAATGCTCTCTTTGCTGAAATAGAAAGGCACCAGCTCATTGAAAACACAGCACCTCTCACCCATGCACACAAAGCTGAACATATTTCTCCAGTACTTAAATCACTTCACTGGCTCTCAGTACAACACAGAATCAGTTCAAAAGTTCTACTAATAGCGTATAAAGCACTAGATTGTTTGACTCCCCGGTACATTTTGGAACTGCTCACTGATGCAATCCATCAGACCTCTCAGGTCATCAGGTGGTGGTTTTCTAACTGTACCAAGAATTAGATCCAGATCTGGTGAGGGTGCTTTTACTTTGGTCTTGTTGTGGCCACAATCAAAAGTAAACTGAAAACGTACTGTCTGTGTTTGTGGTTTGCATCAGGATGGATGCAGGGTTTCTCTTTTGGTGGGTGAGTAGGTTTTTTCTTGCATTTCTGCTCTTCTTTTCTTGTTATTGTGTTTTTATTATATTTTATTTTATCTATAATCTTGCGTACATGTTACTTGTTGCTGTGTGCATTTCAATATAAAGCACAGTGAGTGTGTCATGGAATATATTTCTGTTAATAAAGTTGCCTTTTTAACCAAGACTCTGGGAGAACAGTCAGGAAACAATTATGCCTTCGATTTAAATTTTCATCTCAAAGCTGGGTGACAGACAGCTTTACAGGACCCAACGCAATTAGGGTGACAATTGTATCCCAGTGTGATATCTGCAGTGCCATTATAAACGATCAGAAAGATGTCCATGGTGTGGCTGGGTTGTCTGTGCAGACAGCCATCACCAGCGTCTGACCACACCTCCCTCCACCCTCCTCCCCATTTACAGCCCTATTGAATCCCATAAAAGACAGTGTCTATTTCTGTGTCTGACTCTCACCCTGTTACAATGTACCTCTCTCCCTCTTTCTCCCTGCGTCTGTATGTGTGTGTGTGTTTTTGTATTTCGCCTGCAGCTTGTGTGTATGACTGAGTCTGGGGCTTATTAAGATGTATAGGATGACACAGCTGTTATCATAGTAAAGCCCCCAACTGTGTCAGCCGTTCTGACATTGATCCCAGTTCGAGATCAAATATGAAATACACACATCACACAGACACATGTGCTAAGTTTTGTGGGGACAAAAACCTGTGTCTGTGTGCCTGCATGGGTGTGTGTTCGTGTGTGTGTGTACCCGTGATGTGTGTCACACTCATCTTACTTTGCCCTCGGAGGTAGACTCTCTAATCCCCAAAGGAGGGAACAGAAAGGTCCTATAGCGTGCATTAGTTGGATTTGGGCTCTGTGGCTTGTGCAAACTCGACATGGATTTACTGATGGAAAATCTAGTAATTCTCTCTTCTTTAACCTCACAACCAGAGAGCAGCAAACATAACGGATTAGAGACAGTCCAACCCAACCAGGCTTACCTTGTTAGCTTCTGATGTTAGAGTCAATTACATCTGTCAGAGTGCATAAGAAGAGTTGAACAGCGGTAAAGGTTCTGTTAAAGCCTGGGTACCCGTATCAAAGCTGACAAGATTCAGGTAGTGCCTTGCCAACCTCAACTTTTCAAACCCTTCGTAACAGATAATTCCAGTTTGCTACAACTTGAAACTTCTTTATGTAGTTTTTATTATTCCTATTGCTAGTAATAACATACTCCATTGCTAAAAAGGAACATGATGGGGCAAGAAAACCAAACAGTCAGACAATCATCCATTATGCACATTCATAACAGACTGACTTCCTGAATCAACTCTGACCTGCTGTTCTTGCCTAAAACAATAATAATAAACAGAAACTACATGATCTTCCCCGAGAAAGATGCCTGTTGAGCCGTTTCACACCCCATCCTCAGCAAATTCCCATTATCGTCAGCCTGGAAACAAGTGCATTGTGGGAAATATGTATACATTGAAGCTTCATGACAAATGTCCAGACGAAGTGGCAATTAATCATACTCCAGCCTTGCCTGTCAGTGTGGTGACGGACTCACACTGCTCATGGATCACACAGCCTCCCATGCTGACCCACCATCCATTATCACCATTGCCACATTGTAGGAATACATGTGCAGCAGTGGTGCTCACACACGCACACACACACACACACACACACACAGCCACACATGTAAACAATGGTGCTAGTACATTTGATCAATACTTTGAAGGCTAGTACTGACATGTTTTTAACTGATACTGCTGATAGAAAAACTGATGATGTATTGATTGATTGTGAGTGAGACAATAAAAATTTAAACAAAATATCTGCATCACAGCTGTTATTTCTAGTGGATGACACCATTGGGCCAGCCTCTCCTTTTTAATACAAGTCCAATATCAGCTTGATATACACAGATGAATGTGTGTTTGTGTGTTTTACCCTGTGCATTTGATCTGTTCGGACAGACAGTGCTTGATGCAGGGATGTTAGTAGAACCTTGTTTCTGTGCGTGTGTGTGTGTGTACTGGTGTGCTTTTATTTTCCTTTGCAAATGTTCCTTGCTTGCTGCTGTTGAACACAGTGCACAACACTGTGGCAATTGCCGATGTGTGTGTCTATGTGTCAGATATAAGGCCGTGTTGTTGACTTATTTATGCATCTCTGACAGTTACAACAGCCCAAGGTGCGAGAGAACACAAGAGCACCCACATAAATAATTGAAGATTGCAACACTAGACACACGCACATAAAATCACACAATAAAAAAAGTGGCCAAACAAAAGGAACTAAATCTAAGAAATAAACCGTTTATTCACAGCTAACACATTAATGTTTTGAGTCATATTAGTACCTTAAAGCAATCATTCGACATTTTGGGAAACACGCTTACTTGCCTTAATGCTGAGAGTTAGATTAGAACATCGACACCACACCCATATCTGTCATATCTGTTAAACATAAGGCCACGGCCTGCTGCTGGTTGGCTGGAAACAGCTAGCTTGGCTCTGTGTGAAGGTAACAAAATCTCTACCAGCAACTCCAGTAGTCTGGCATGTAAAACCACTACCCAGTACCTCCTATCATTTTTACACTTTAAACAGCTCTAGGTGAATTTTGTCTCCTTCAGACAGAGCCAGTCTAGCCGCATCCCCCTATGCTAAGCTAAGCTAACCGGCTGCAGGCTGTAGCTTCATATTTGCCATACAGATATGAGAGTGGTTATCGATCTTCTCATCTAACTCTCAGCAAGAAAGCAAGTAAATTTATTTCCCAAAATGTCTTATGACCTGTATGCACTACATGTTAAAGATTTGTTATTGTTAAGTTTTGGTCAAAGGGCAAATGTATGTTATGTTCACAGATTTCTAATGTCTTTAGTACTGAGTCAACAAACAGCTCAGCATTTTTAGTGCAGGCTACATGTGGCGTGGATGCAATTTCATTCATTGCAGGAGACATAAAGTAATAAAGCATCGTGTTAGTTCAGGCAGAGTGCTGAAGTTGTGCCTGTATTAGCTGATTGGCATCAGCTGTTTCATACATGCTTTACGATGACTGGCTCATTCACCGCTGTATGGCTAAGTAACACTGAATCACATTCATGCGGGTGTGCAGCGCAGACGTTGCAACCTGACACTCTGCTGATACGCTCATGCCAGCACCGTTGGTTGCCACGGCTCCCTCCATCACTCCAACCTCCTCCTGCTCTTAATGGGCCATTTTGTTGATTTAATTTAGATATATGTTTATGTATCAATAGTTAGTTTGCAGAGGAATCCTCATTGCTGCTCAGATTCAAAGAGTAACTGACATAAGTGTTTCCAACTGAGCTGTGTATTGGTGAATGTATACTGTATACAGCCATTCACATCTCTTTCTCTCTCTCTCTCTCTCTCTCTCTCTCTCTCGCTCTCTCTCTATGTGTGAGCGTGTGCGTGCGTGCTCACATCAATGAAACGAGGAATTTGTACATGAGCACAGTCTCAGGCTGATGAACTACCCTGCCAGAGTGACAATATTGCTCGTGTGGGTTTTTCTCCTTCACAAAGCAGTTTCTTTGTAAATGCTCCCCACACAGTGCAACTGAGACAGTCCTACAGTAGCATCAGACTACCGCCATACACACGAACATGTTTATGGAGTTACCAGTTTATTACAATTTCACGCATTACAGCATAACAGCCGTACAATAAATCATATCTGCGAAGCTTATAATGTTCCGTTTTTGTTGACACTGTATAAGAAACGTTTTGAGGCCACGCTTCGTGGTGGTGTCGTGTTTGGCTGCATTATAATGAAAAGTGTTTCTAATATTTTGTCAAATCAGAGGAAAGATTAGAATCAGCTTTAATTACAAGTGTGCAGTGCACCTAATAGACCTGTGGCTCAAGCTCAATTCTGTAGAGGTTTGTATACAATAAAAGCAGTTGACTCACCTTAAAGTATGGACAACTTTCATTGATACAGGTTGAAGTAACTTTTGGATTTTGGAAAGACTTCCTCACAGAGCTGTCAAATTTTTCTGTCAGCTGTTATCAGAAGGGAAAAGTGATGCTTTTAGTTAGAAATAAGTCTCTGCTGGGGTGTCTCATCCTGACATTTGCAGGTTTTTGTGTTTTTCATTTTGACTGTAAGTCAGTCAGTCAGTCTGGCTTCTTTGCTCTTCTCAGAATGAGAAGGTGTATTGTTTTTACGGTCATTCTTATGATTTTTTGTGTATATGTTTGTTTCATGAGTGGTGGGGGTCTTATGGAGATATCAGTCAGTGTATCTGTTGTTATCTGTTTGTCAGTCCAACACTGTGCCAGTAAACTTGGCATGGTATTCATGGTCCCCAGAGGATGATCCTTAATGATTTTGGTGACCCTCTGACCTGTCATCCAGCACCAACATTCACAAACTCAAAATTCATTTCACCTAGAAAATGATGCTTCAGGTTCCATGGAGCAAGCTTAATATAGATTTTCAGGAGCGTTCAGATAAAAAGCCACTAGTAACAACTGAACAAATGGGTTTTTTTAATGCTTTACTTGCTCTCATGTGTGAGCTTGAGTTTTTTTTTTAAAATGTGCCTATTCAAGAAAATATTTTTCCATGGCAGCTATTCCTGCAGTCCTGCCGCGTTCCTCAGCTATGTCTCTCTACTCTTTTCTATTGCATCACTCTAGAGCTGTCACTGCAGGCACACACAGCCCTGCATGTAACATACGGTGAGATGATTACTAATTACTATGCCTCCTGCTTAGCAGACCTCTCTATTACTCATACAAATACACAAAAGCACGCACACGTAGATGTATCACACAGAGCATTTCGACACGTGTGACTCCTAGGACGCTGCAGGAGGCTGGCAGAGGTGTTGCTAAGTTTAATCTCAACATGCAGCACTGCAACAGTTTCCGATTTGATCCATCTTGGTTGTCAATGAAGAAGATCAAAGGATAAAAGCTGTCTTCTCTATAAAGACATCAGTCTCTCGCAGCCCAGGGGGAGAGTCTGCGCTTCCGTGACCAGAATAAACGATATGCAGATATAATCAGTGAATGACCCAGAGCCATGTTATTGCAATTATCTCCCAGTAACCCTGATTTTCACAAACAATCTGTCCCATTTTGTGCGTAAACAGGAGCACATGTGGGACACCCTTTTTTTAAATTCTGAGATTCATTATTAGATTCTAAAAATATGTGTAATTTAAAAATAGAGTGTAGGGAAGCAAATACTGTCCACAACAAAACTTTCAATGATTTAGTTGAACAAGTGATTTTTCAAAGGAGTCAATGGAGTTCACTAGTATTTTGCAAGAAAGCGAGCAAGTAAACACTATATCCTCGACTCTGCCGATCTCTTTCATCCATGTATGAGAGAGAAGGAGGAGGATGAGAAGACAATGTTTTTAAGAGATAAAAATCTGTCCATTGGTGGAGAGGGAATGGAAAGAGCTCTCTACAACTTGGTCCATCTCCTACACAGTGTAGTCTTTTTTGCACCAGTTTTTACCAGCATGAGAAAAACTATGAGAGAGAGAAAGGGAGAAAGATTGCAGATCTGAGAGTATAGATTGCTATTCTGTGTCACTCTCATCTCTCCACGACCAAATCTATTTCCTCAAAGGAGCCTGGAAAAGCTTTTAGCTGGTGCTTGAAAATGTACAGCACAAAAGACACAGTCATGCTGCGATCGAAGGTCATGCTATAAAGTGTCATGTGGAGAGCCGAGCCTTTGTAAGGTGCTCTCAACCCGCTGCTCCGCCACTGAGACCTTTCAACCTTCCAGCTCTTTTTCCACGCCATAAGGCTGTAGTTGTGAGGCAGCCACATGGATGGCACCACAGCACTGTCATAGTCTATAACTCTTGCCCTGTAACTTCTAAATGATGTATGGCCTACAGGTGAGGTTGTAAATCATGTTAAATGATATATGGAACCTAGTCTGTGTGCTTCAAGATAGTAAAAAACTACAAATCTGTGCAAGCCGGACAGGAGTCTTTCTGCATGCAATGGAGAAAATGGATCAATTTAAATAAAATGATTAATTATTCATTTACATTGCTTGAATGAATAAATACTGCTTTAACTTCTCCCCCAAAACTAGTTTCCACAGATCATAAAAGTATAAAAAGAGCTGACACAGAAGTGCGATATGAAAAAGTGTTTTTGACGAACCAATCAATGTTTTTGTACTTACATTCACATTCATTATTGAAGAGATTGACTTATAGATAAAAACTCAACATTTTTCTCAGTGTCTCAGCTGTTTGTTTTTAGCTTTTTTTTACTCTTAACTTAAAATTTTTGTGGTTTTCTAGGTTTAGTCTGTGTATTAAAAGACAGTATTACAACAGTATCCATCAGTTTTAGCGTGATAGTAGGTGACTCCTTTGTTTAAGTAGTATTTGAGTAGGGATTTTTGATAAGGTAGTTTTAATATACCTGCGTTATTTCTGCAGACTTTTGTAGTTCAGATAATTATACAGAGACTATGGAAGAGTTGGCTGACTGACCAATCACTATTTTTCCTCATTGCTTTCATGAAACAACTGAAACAGCAGCTTAGAGCATGGCTTAGTGTTTTCATAGCTAGACAGCCTTTTCAGCAAGTTATCAGGGGAAACCCTATAGACCTAAGAAACACATATACCCCTGCACGCATACATGCTTAAACACACACACACACACACACACACACACACACACACATACGTACACATGCTTTAAGGGAAAGGTAGAACTCATGGGAAATCACAGCAGGAGGATAGAGGAGGTGAACTCATTCAGACTGATTTGAAGAAAAGCAATCAGCGAAGTGTAGACATGTGGACTGATCTGTATTGCCCACAGATAGCCTAACCGGTCCTCTCAAGGTCTCATTATGGAAACAGAGCAGAAGAGCAGAGCAGGAAGATCACAGCAGATAAAGTGTCGCTATCTCCAGTGTTGGTTCCGTTCTGTGAGGGCATTCAGTTAGTGTCAGGTGAGTTCGTTTTCATTTAATTTGTTAAATCAATTGAATTCAGTTAAGCTGAATTCAACTCCATTGCCTCAAGGCCCTGAGTGTTTGCACCCCCATCAGTTCTGACAAGGAGGAAGAAAAAGAGCCGTCGGTGCACAAAGACATTTTGACTTGTCACGGCAGGAAAAGCACAGGTGTAGCTAATAACATTAACGATGGCTCAGCTCCAGAGTGTCTCAGTAAGCCATCCCAGTGAGCCAGCATGCACAATAAGGTCCCTGGAAATGGCTCACCTGGATGAAATGTAGCCATCATTACTGTTATTAATTACACCTGTGCTTTTCCAGCAATGGCATATTGAAATATCTGCTGTGAAAAGATGATTGACATCAGTCAAGAAACACGCCACCGTTAGAGGTCATGTAACACAATACAGTATATTGCCTTGTTTCCTTAAATCTATCTTGTTCAGCGGAGGCTATTTTTTTTCCTTCATACGCCACAATCGTTCTGTCATGTCAGAGTGTATGTCAAAGCACTGTGGCATGTGCACATTGACGGCAGGGGCGCTGGTGCCACGGCAACACACAGCAGAGTGACATGTCACGGTTTGGTGGGCGCTGGACAGAAGGAGTTTGACATATCTGTCCGTCTGTTCCTGTCCTCTCCTCTCTAGCTGCTACAGGGGGGATGTGTGGAGAGGTTGGAGAGAAAAGTAGAGGTGGAAAATATGAATGATTTGAATCATTTTGTTCAGTCCAGTTCAAAGACAGTTTAAACTGTAAGAGATCGCATTACTGTTCACGCCCTGACATTCTGCACTGGTTCTGACCCTTCAGATTGCTGGGGGAAACTGTTACATCCAGTTCAGTACAAAATTAGGCCTATAGAAGCACTTTTTAGTGCCACTATGAGGTTGACATTTTTGGATCAGAGTGAGACATCTCCACATTTATTGGATAGATTGCGATGAAATTTGGTATGCCTAGTCATGTTTCCCTCAGGATGAATTGGAATAACTTTGGTGATCCCAGGCCCGGTTATACGAGGGTGCAAAAGCATGCATTGCTTCCTCAGTTTAATATTTTGAACCCTCAGTTGAAATTTGAATGATAAGTAACATAATAATGTAATAAAAAAAACCCAATTGTAATGACACTTACGCTATAATGTGCATTAGTCGTATGCCCATCACTGTCATAATAGCCTTGCATTGTGGCAGGTGGTATTGTTTAGCTATGATTCCTCTGGGGACCGGAGTTTGAGGGTATGCGTGCCAGTCTGACTCATAAAGCAAACTGTTGCTGAAAAGGAACGACATGCTGTATTCACTTCTACTACTGTTTACAACTTTTTCCAGGTTAGTGGGGATGCATAACCTCTCAAACCCAACATGAAAAAAACGTCGTAATGTTCCCTCAGAGCATGATGTTGTTTTGTTGTCACAGTTTTGATGCTAAATGACATTAAAAAACGAGAAGTAAATCACCTGTTTCATGTACCCTAAGGTGCTGTCTATGTGCTGGGTTTTTCTTTAGCGGTGATTAACGTTAGTTAGTAAATAAGTTTACTTAAGACAGCAACATCATTGTTAATATTTTGATTAGTACATGTGAATCAACCTAGTCATATTTTCTTCATAAATACAGTGAGTGATACAGTTTAAGTTGTTTCAGTTTAGGCTTGTGAAGCTAAGGTTTAAATGTTATCCTAACCTACCTTTGGCCGAGAAAAAGCAAAGGCTCTTACTTAACTTGATATCACTAGCTTGTTATGTTTGCTAGAAGGGTAAGTTTCATACTGTCTTGAATGTGTTTAGAATATGGACTAAACTGCTCATGTCTTCTCAAGAATCACCCTGGCGGGTGCTTATGCATAGCTAAAAATGGCTGTCAGCAATAGCAAACTAGTATAAGTATAAAAGCCAGAAGAAATGCTCTTATAATGTGTTGTAA
Organism: Oplegnathus fasciatus; assembly: GCA_003416845.1. NCBI lineage: Eukaryota > Metazoa > Chordata > Actinopteri > Centrarchiformes > Oplegnathidae > Oplegnathus > Oplegnathus fasciatus. The sequence continues at coordinate 741,272 of NTHP01000267.1, read as the reverse complement.
TGACGAAGTGCACAGTGAGTGAAACTGTGTCCCTGTGTCTGATGGGCACTGCAAAATCTGTTATGTAATGTGTTAATTGTTCATTAGCTATGTTTGATATCTGTCGAGCTGAATGGACTCTGAACAGCAGTAAAACTGATTTCATTCTGGTCCAAAGACTGAAATGGAACTCTTTCTGTGAGAGAAAGGACACTGGATATATCCTGGAATGTAACTGTAAGACATATGATGCTTTTGACGAACCATTGCAAACAAAGCAAACTGTTGCTGAAAAGGAACGACACGTTGTATTCACTTACTACTGTTTACAACTTTTCCCAGCTGTGTTCCAGCATAATCTGGGACCAAGCTCGGGACCCGTAACACCTACACTGTTGGAACATTTAATTTAGCACCATCACCAAGTCAAAGTCTTTATTTGTCTAACAGGCCTACTTTGGTTTATGACCAAATAGCAAAACTAATGACATTCCCATCAGCCTGTACTTTAGCTGTTTAGCTCTAACACAGAACTAGATGGTAAATATGGTAAAATTAAACCTACTGAAAACTGTATTGTTTTGTTAGCATTCTCATTAGCATTTAGCTGGAATCAGTGCTGTGTCTAAGTACAGCGTCACAGAGCTGAGTTACCACATCATAATTGTATCTGTGGCTTTCGCGTTTTTTTAAAAACCCGGAGGTAACATCCCATATATATCACATCTGAGCTGATAACGATGCTCTCAGCCTCCCGTGAGGGGGACAATGATTGTTCAGTGCAGTCAGTTCAGTTTCTGTGTTCAAGATTTGTCTGTACTTGTGCTGAACACCTCTTGAAGAAAGGAAAAGAAAACTGAGGGGAAAAAGCAGGACACATCAGCAACACATAAATGCGCTCCTCACCTCTTTGGACTGAAACACAACCATAAAAAAACAAGATTTATTTTCTGGTAAGTCACGTTTCGGGATGGTATGCAGTGACATCAGCCTGCGTATCACACCATGGCATCGTCAAGCCAACCACCACCTCTGTAGGTAAATCAAACACCATGCTTTATCTAACTAATGAGAACATGGCATGTGTTGTCCTAGTCAGGCCATTCATTTCCCCTTGCAGAGAAAAGAAACAGCAGATAAAACTGTCACGGCACCTGAGGAGCGCAGACAGACAGACCCAACCTGTTAGCTGCTTCATCAGCGCTGCGGCAACATGATCACACAGTCCTGATTGAGATTCTGATGACCTGTCTCTTTTAATCCAACATGCCTCCACAACCCCCTGCTAATGTAATATTTGCTAACTGTGGACGCCTGTGACTCTGTCAATTTACCTCAATTTTGGCTTGTTTGTCGAATGCGAAGTGTCCCTGGCTCTGTCTCTGAAGAAAGTGACAGCTGTGTCGTAATCAAATCAGCAACATTATCATTCAGTATGTGTGGCTGGAGATAATTGTCGTAACATTTAGCAAAAGGTCTCCACACTTAGCTCACTGAAAGGAAAATGTTGATTGTGGCATAGAAATCTAATGATGGTGTAATGGCTGAAAGATCTCTCTTGAAAAAAACAAAAAACGTATTTAATGCACTGCATGGCTTAGGACATAAGTGAGCCTGAATGCTTCCCTGTTTTAAGTTCTGAGGCTTATAGTCAGCCGCTCAGCGTGGATGACCATATTAGCCTGGCATAGCGGGAGATTTGCCTCAGCAAAGCTTTCTAAAGGGCCAAATAAAACAGCATTCACGGCAATATGAAAGGGCCTCTCAGGTTTCATCCATTTGTATAGCAATTCATATCCCTACAAACAATAAGAAAGCAAGGCTGCATGCTGAGCTTAAAGTATTGAAAATAATGCAGAGTGCATTTAGGTATTACGCTATTAAAACGTCTCTTTGAAGTGCTAACTATAGTGAATATGGAGGAGTTTTAAAATCTTAGTCAGGCAGTATAGGGGGAATAAGAGAGAGAAAGAGAAAGAAATTATGTGAGTGTGACACATTACTTAATACATTGTGTCTTAGCTCAAGCCAGGATTTAATACAGCTATGGAGACAGCATGGGCGTCTGAATATTCAGAGGCTCTCCCAGAGACCGATGTTATTGTTTACCTTCAAGTACCGCACTTAATGGATATTTGCAGTGTCTGTTGTAAAACACGACTCAATCACACCAGTAAGTTCTTGTGTGCGGTTGCTCTGTATATTCACAAGAAGCCATATTTGCCATCTTGTACACACTCTTCACCTGCGTACGTGAGAGACAGTCAGAGAGAGAGAGCACTGTATGTAAATCTGTGTTTCAAGTGCGATTGCTGTGTGTTGTAATGCAGGCTGTGTGTCTGTATCTCTGGCCCTGTCTCCCGTCTAAATGATTAATACACTGATGGATGTCCAGAGAGCAAGAAGGTGAAGGCTACTATGTCTTAATAAGGCCACACGTGAAAACACACACACGCACAGGAACCCACGCATACATGCAGAAACTGAAGTGATACTATGCAGACATAAACAGACGTCTCCTTAAACTAAGTTCATTAACATAAGGAGAACTCAGACAATGACGTGATGAGCCATCGCTTCTGCATTTTCAGTTCTGCTCAATTTCATCTGCCCTTTCATCACTTGGCATCCCCCCTTGTTTTCTCTACCTCAGTCTCTCTGCCTCTCTCTTTACTTTCCCTCTCTGTCTCTCTGAATTTGGAGGAGTGAGTAGGATGTGTCGGCAGCTCTGTCTTGTCAGTCTCCTGTGTTGGCAAAGGCCTGAAAAGACAATTGGTGAATAGTCTGTAGTCGGATGGAGTGATTAGGAAGAATGCTTTGTGTGTGTGCAAGAGTGCATGTTAGATAATGCTGGAGAAATGACATTTTCCCCCCCAAGTCAACCTTGCACGTTAGATATGTTTTATTCACATTGCTGATGATTCAAAGAGATATATGTCTACAAATACTGTGCTATATCTGAATATAAATATTGCTCTGTTACGCTGACAACAGACCCTCTTAAATGACAAGTTATGCCATCTTTGAAAGTCGGAATAAGCAGCTTACCAGGAAAACATGACAGCAACAAAAGTATTGCGATTTTAGACCTACAGTGTGCTCTGATCAACTTCATTAATGTTGTTGAATGGAAACTATAGAAAACTGTATTTCTTATTGATTAACATTTGAAAAATAATAGCAGCTTTATCTGTCAATCAGCAGCAATAACATCTGATTGGTTGCAATCAGTAGCACTAACCTACCATACAGGTAGAACAGGAATTAAGAATTTTTTCCATTTTGGCACTGATTTAATGGCACTGTACTCGTTTATAACAGCTGGCAGCTTTTGATTTCAGCACAAGGAAGACAGCGCTGAGGGTGAAAATCAAGCATGCTACCGTTCGAGAAAGACTCCTTCTGTGCAGCCAACTTCTGTCAATCCAGTGAGGGGGATAAATCAAAGGCGTTTCTAAATTTAGCTCTGACATAGAATTAGTGAGACGTTCTGTAGTAGAAAGCAATGGACTGGTGGTTACTAAGCAACTGGTGCTAGGCAACCTTGTTGGTAAGCATCGATTGTGCTTTAGGGGAAGTTGGGGGCTGATTGAGGGTGGGGTGTCTTCAAAAGCTAAAAAAAAATCTCTTGCTGCTTTGAATAATATGGGTGTTTGCAGTTGCTTTTCAGGGAAAATTGGGTGGATGTGAAAGCATTGGATTGCATGGTGAGCTCCTAATAGCTGTTTTCCTTGAAGATCTGTTAGGACATGGTGTCTCTGACAGAAAATAACTTGCGTCTCCAAACAGACAGAAGAATAATAACTGAATTGCCATGTTCCAGCCGAATGAGTGCCTTCAGTAATGGCATTTGTCATATTCTGCTGCGGAACTGATAACGTCATCAATTACCGATCCATTTCTTAAGTGGAGATGGACTGTATGGCATACTAATGAGAGTGTGAAGCTCGGATGTGGAGCTGAGAGTGTGCGTTCCAGCGCATCTGCTACATGTTTGTGTACACGAGGGTGCATTAACGCATTGGAATAAGCTGTGTGTGCGTCCCTAGAGAAGCCAATCAAAACATTGATTTGTGTGAGTTGTGACAATGACCGATGAGAAAGACAACGAGTGGGCTGGTCTCTCTCTAAGATTAGAGTTTGGATCTTTCTTGTTACAGAAGAGATTTGTTTATGCTCAAAAATATTGATCCGGCTGTCAGAGACTCTAAGAATAACAAATGTGAAACCTTAAATCAAGTGTTTTTTTTCTCCTCTTAGCAGGGAAACTAGAAAGACAATGGGGGCCTTTTTATAGATGAGAAAATCTACCATCCAACTTAAGGATCATGTCCTAGAGCCATGCAGTATAAAATGCTGCCACAGAAAGTAAGAAATGGTTCAAGAACATTATTGCTACATTCATGAATAATACAGAGCATTAGCAAGCAGACACGACAGGCCAATTCTATTCCTTTATTAAAAATTCACATTTCTGTGAGAAGGTCATATGTATGTTGAGACGTAATGCTATTTGAGACTGACACCATGGCCGGCCGAAGCTGTACGACGGGGACTTGGGTGTCACTGGAATTCATTTTCAGACAGCTGAAATTGTATCAGAGTTTAACACACACACAAGTACACGGACACATTTATATTGTACACAGGGCAAAGCACTTTCAACATATGCCATGAAAGCACACATACACTTAAACCAGCTTCCAGGAAATAAATATCTAACCATTAGCTTGATGTTGCCATCCACTAGATGTATCTGGATGTTTACAGTGAATTTCTATTTTTTACCATGACTGTTTTGGACACATGCGGTTGGTATGACCCCCAAATGGATGACTGCTGCCAACACAAGAGGCCAACAGCACACCACCTGGATGCCACCTGTTATTCTGTAAGTGGTAAAATGTGAATAGATGCCCCAGTCCTGCTGTTTGTTAAGTTTTGGATGTCAGCTTTGATCAAAATTGTTGTTCATTCATCGGTTAGAGGCACAATAAGAGAAAGAGAGAGAGATGATGTATGGTAGCTGCGTGTCTGACAAGATTTCCAATGGTCTATTTAGAAGGTAAAAGGAAAAAGAAAAAGGAAATGGTCAGTGTGAAAAAAAGAGAGTGAGAGGCGTTTGATTTATCAGAAGACTTTGACTTGCTGCACGCACACACACATACACTCACAACAATACATGAGTGCAGTATGAGTGTCGTATACTGTGTATGTGTGATGCCCTGCCCAAGAATAGTCATTACAGCGAGATTAGCCTCTCATCCCCTGTGAAATAGGCTATTTCCAGCATGGTGGCTCACACACACACCACTGATTTAGGAGGTTAAGGCTCTGGCTGCACCGTAGCACAGAGGTCACAAGTCTGTCCTTTTTGTTTGAGGTGTGTGTGTCGGAGGGCAGTGGCGGTTGCTTGTTATGAAGGGCCCCGTGGTGGGACCCCCCTCTCACAACACACCCTGACACAACACACACATGCACACACTGCAACAAAGGGGTGCAATGTTATAGACAAGATGCTGGATTTAATAGGCCATGCAAATTCTTTAGCCACACTAGTGTGGTGTGGCCAGTTGGTCCACTACTTTGGCCTAAACGGACATATCTAATAACTATTGAATGGATTGCATTGACTTTTTCTACAGACTTTCATCGTCCACAGAGGATGAATCCTACTGACTTTGTGAACTGACTGATCCCATGGCTTCTCCTCTAGTGCCACCATGAGGTTCACATTTGTGTTTTTTAATGACATGTCTGGACAACTATTGGATGTGTATATTGGCTGTTATGAAATTTGACTTTAATGATCCTTACATCATCTACCGCTACCATATATCTCACGTAGGAGGGGACGTCCCAAACCTTCACAGAACATTGGGGACGTTCCTAAAATGTCCTCTTTTGGTTATGAAAGTGCTGCAGTTAAAATTTCCCTATATGACTTTAGGGGGGCGTTAAACTCACATGGTCACATAGCAATGTTACAAAGAGGACCTAAACAGAACCTTCCCATATGGTCCCCTGTTGGGTTAGGGTTGATGGTATTTGAAGATACCAATTTTTAGATCCCCTAAAGGTTCTGCAAAAGTTCCTGTAATGTTACTAAAGGTTTTGAAAACGTTCTGGAAAAGTGATGGCAGGACTTAAAGAGGACCAAAAAAGAACATTCTAGGTTGGTCCCCTAAAGGTTCCTGTAATGTTATTAAAGGTTCTGCAAATGTTATGGGAACGTAAGTAGAGACCTAGAGGGAACATCCTATAGTAATGGTCCTGATCCTAAACGTTCCCAGAAAGTCCTGAATGTTCTCTGAAAATCTGCCAAATAACATCCCCCTACCCTTTAAAGAACTCCACATCGTGACTACCTGGGAACATTCTGGGAACAAGGCGGGATCAGGTCAAGATTGTAATTTGTCCAACACTATGACCAAATACCTGCAAAACTCATGTTGTTTTTATCAAAATTAGCTATGCTTTGAGTTTAGTGCTAATTAGCAAATGTTAACATACTAAAATGCTAGACTAAGATCATGAACATGGTAAACATTATACCTGCTGAGCATTAGCATGTTAGCATTGTCACTGTGAGTATGTTAGCATGCTGACCTTAGCATTTAGCTCAAAGCACCGCTATGACAAAGTACAGCTTCACATAGCCGCCAGCATAGCTGTAGACTCTTAGGCTAGTTAAAACTAATAATGCAAACAAGTGGTCAAAGTCTCAACATACACTCTGCTATTGTTGGGAGGTTAATGATGTGTCAGTAAGAGAAGAACAGCACAATACCATACAACACTTATTGTACTGTGTACTTGCTGTAATGCTGCTGTTTTGCACTGTAGCCTTTGCCAACACCTTAAAAACCCAGTCAGCAACAATCCATTTTCAGTAAGTTCTTACAGGTTAGCACAGCAGCCAATCAACTCCAAATCCCCTTGAATAAGCTCTCACCTTTTAAAACTGCATCCAAGAAGCTTAGCATTGCACAAAATCCTCAACAAAATATTCTATATCTGCATCCCAAGCTTTGATCCTCTCTATAGTCAGTCCATTCAGGCTCAGTGCTTTGTCACTGGCTGACACAGGCCAGCTGAAATGTGTTACAATTGGCTAGCTCCTTCCTTGCTCGCCTACACATATGGCAACATAGATAGGCTACTTGTAATAGCAAAGTTTCTTGGCAAAGTTTCTTTTCCGTAACTTCCCATTTGATTGCGGTGACTTGCCTTATGATGAACATTTCGTGAATGCTCTGTGATAGTTGGGCAGGCTGGCAAATAGAAAATAAGGATAATCATGGGAGGCCTGGGCCCTATCAGGTCTATTTCCTCTAGGCACATTATTTAATGTTGTTTGACAGTTATTAAAACATTTCCCCCCTATATTTGTCAGCCTCTACAAGGACAACTGACTGCAAACAGTCCACCAAGCCATTGCTATCAGTAGGCTCACAGATTCCTGCTGCTCTATTATCCAATGTGTATATATTATATATATACTATATTACACAAAAACAACCCTTAAAAAGAAATGCAAATGTGAGAAATAGAACAACAACCTAGATCAACATTTAGACTTTTAGCTTAAAAGGTTTGTGTATCACGAATTTTACATCCTTTCTGTAAGTATATGAATTGCTGTTTATTCAAGATTAAACTGGCTAAATTTCACACCAGTAAAAGCTATTTTCATAAGCATTATCATTAATTCATATTTCCAGAAAAATACCTCACCTAGGAGGTACAGGTAAACCTTTATCCATGTGACACTAACATGAATAAAAACTAACTTTGAACCTCACAGATTCCACGACATCAAAGCTATTCTTTCTCGTTGCATTCAAATGATGACAATACATCTACTTACCGTCCCTCAGCGATGCGTGTGATTTATTTCTGCTGTTTCCCATTCAGAGCTGTGCGATTGTCATTCATAAAGCCTCTGTTTGCGTTTGTGGAAAAAAAAGCTCAACAGAATGCTATCTATCCTCATTAGAGTGATGGGAAGATCACTCATTTTCCTGCCTGAGAAAGCCGCAGCACACAGCTCTCTCAGTTAAAGCAGCCCCCACTGCACAGCACTCAACACAGTAATACACTGTAATCACTGAGCACCTGTTTCATCTCACAAACACAATAGAAATAGTTGCTTTTAAATCAAACTGATTCTATTTGATTATACAAGCAACAAAGTGACATGATAATGCCCGTTTATGTTTACCCTTATGCACAGAGTAGAATTTATGGCAAGAAAGAGATCCGAGGTACTCAATGTTTGAGTATAGCAAAGGTTAAAACTCCTTTATTTGAATACCAGGTGACACCAGTAGAAGTCATTGTCAAGCAAATAAAAAAAATATATGACTAACAACAAATATGTAACAACATACACACATACACACACTATTTCCTATTATCTGTCAATCCATGGACAAATGAGGTTGGGTGATGTATGTGAGGAGGGAGATCACCCCAGCTTTAGCCTGCTATCTAGTGAATGCCAATTGGCCTTGATATCCAGCATCAGACAGAGACAGATGAGGTAGGATTGTTGGATTACAGTGGTGTAACGTATCCGTCCCCATACATGTGCGCGTGCACGCACACACACACACACACACACACACACAGTGTCACTCGACCAAAGATAAACTGATTTCAAGTGAATGCATGTCTGTGTGTTCATTTATCCTTCTAATCTAAGTACAAAGGCAAATTTGGGTTTTGTCCCTCAGATGACCTTGATGCGTCATAGAGATGTTCCTGCACGGGTGGCCTTCTTCTATCATAGGATTTCAATCAGCTGTAATCTGTCAAATCCATACATAGCATAGCTTTGTATTTAATTTGACTTTTTTATCCTTTGACCAGATTATCGATCACAGCTCTGTAAAGAGAGATATCTTGACGCGGAACAACCTGCATTATAAACGTATTCCACAGCGTTATATCCTCTTTTTGAGCAGCAGATTGTTACCTGAAATGTATTACTCAATATTTAAAGAATACAGATGATTGATAGCCTCATCAGAAATGATTCTATTTTGATGGCTAATATCTTCATTAATATGCCGTAATGAGTTTTACCTTCATGCCAGCAATCATTGTGTCAGAGAGGTTGTCACATTTTTTAAATGGCGGCTTTCTCATTTTGGAGTGGAGCTCCTCTTGTGCCCTTTATATCATGTTTAATTATCTTTCTCCTCTTAGTCTAGCAACACACACATGCACAGACAAAGGTTAGATGCATGTATGCATGCACACACAGGAAAAAGCTGAATGCCCATATATTGTATTATCAAATAGCTGAATGCCCATATATTATATTATATGACCTCCTGTCATTATGGGCCATCTCTCAAAGGCTCATACCAACATCTTGTCAACATGTAAGACTATAGCGGAATTAACTGGAGATAGATCTTTAACATGCAAGTGAGTAAACAAGGCAGTGTATCATTAACCTTCATTCTCCTGAGAATTAAGTCAAAGGGCTCCAACATTAGCATGGTCTATTGGATAATTACGCACCAGAAGCAATCTCTCAAAGCATTTTTTATCATGGCTGACAATGATTAATGTCTCTTGTTTATAATGTACTGTATTGTGTTGATCATACAGTGATAGTGTTCGCATCTTTTTTCCCCTGACAGACTTTGTCTAGCCATTATCAGAAGCTGTAGCATGTGGGCTGAATGGGTTGCACCTGTCTTTTCATTGTTTTGCGCGGTGATCAGACATCTTTATTGCCTCCATGACCTTGTATTCCTACCTGAAATTAATCACTGTCAAGAGGAAAGAGGTTTACAAAATATTCAAGGTCAATATTCTGCGCTCATCTTAAATCTTTTAGGTCCTTGGTGGGATGTTGGGAAAATGTCTTCAGTCCACAATTCAAACTGCGGAGAAAATACAAACAGGAATTTTGTCCAAAACAAAAACACCCAAAACAAAATTAATGAATAAAGTTTTCTTCTTTTAAAAAAGTGGAACAATGAAAACAGTCTAACTACGAGTTTATAGTTTGTGTCACAGCTTTACTCCAAGAAACAACAAAAAGGGAGAGACCATAAATCAAAAGAACAAAAGTTTAATCTTCAAAAAGAAGCTTTATTAAACCCAAGTCACAAAAATGTCTTCTTACAACATCAGTGGTGTAATACTGTGGAAATGTTGTATGGAAAAGAATGTAACCGAACAAAGTCAAACATAATGGATGCCAGGGGAGGGAGCGAGACTAGCTGACTGACTCCGGTTAACAGCCACTCAGACTAGGGTGGGCAGAATTCTTCCTGTTGACAGACCACTTCCGCCCTCCAGGTTCCTGTGACCTAATTTTCAATGGCTCCTCCAAATGCAAACCAAAAATTCAGCCCTCATTTGCCCAAACTTGGAGCTCTCAGTGTCCCATAAGCCCTTGAGTGCTGGTAAGCTGTGTATGGAGTATTTATTTATTCCATACTTGTTGGCTCGTAAAGTTATGAAATAGCAATATGACTATCTCTGCAAGTTAAGTTTAGGTAAAGATAGTTGTTTCGGTTATATGTTAAAACACGTTGTGTCTCGTAATTCAAGTCTCTGCTGACTTTTTCTGTATTAATCCAAGACCACAATCTTTCCTTAACCTTAACAAAGTACTTATTTTAACCCAAACCATGATCTTTCCCTCAACTTAACCAAGTCATTGTTGTGCCTAAATGTAACCAAAGCTTAAAGGCATAGCGAATAGGATTTGTTGGTTGCTGTTCGTGAATCCAACATTCAAAGTTGGCCCCTCCTCCCCTGCACGTGCTTCTGGTGTTTCCACGTGCTTACGATCTGGCAACTGGTCACTACGTTTTTATAGAGTCCCGCACCTCACGCCTTGCGCTCTGTTATTGGCTGGGGGCTACACACCACTGCCCAAAGGTTGATGCCCAGAAACGTCCTGAGCACAGCAAAATAAAAAAATACAGGCAGAGGGCAGGGTCTCTGCAGATACAGACACCGCCACACACTTCTAGTGGGTCATAAGTGATGATTGAGAGGCATTATTTTTGTATGTGTCTATACATTGTTTTTTAGGAAAATTCTACTCGTTATACCTTTAACCATAGCACTGTCACATCATAAAACTGGTTTACTTAAAACTTACTTAAAAGGCAAAGACAAATGATATCGTCCTGCCACTTCAATATGTTGTTCTAGAGGGCATGGACAAACAATGCATTTTGTCATTTAATTTGGAGGACTTGTTGGTATATATACTTCCATTTCCCTATAATGCCATAAGATGTTAACAACATATAAAGGCTGCTTACTATACGATAAAGAGGCGTTAATGTCGTTTTTTTCTCATCTCAACCTTGTCTCGTAGAATTGTATTTCTATAAAACTAATTTAACAGTAAATACATTTTGAAGGTTTACGTTTTTGTTGTTAATTAACATATATGGAAAGTCCAAAAATGTTGATATTGAACCAGTAAACCATCAGTAAAATGTTCACTGACAACACATTTCATTTGTTTTCTGCCAATATCCGCTCATAGTGACTACAGTATTTTTTAAGTTTTTTATGATTATGTTTTAGCACTGGCAGCCGTTGGTTAATGTTAGGGGACCTTTGTTGTCATGCTTACTATATAAAATACAAGGTTAAGGTTATGAAACAATCATACCCATACATACAAAAAATGTCGACCGTCAGTTTCAAACAGGAAATGAACAGTGATGTCCTGCGTTAAAGTCCCATTTTGTTGACCCATCCATCCTCTTCACCAGACTTCCTAATAATCACAACAGCCACTATAGGGCTCTGTCTCTTGAACGTAAACACATGTCGTTTTGGGGAGCTTGCTGAAACGACTGACGCTGCCCTTCTAATAGGGAGGACAGTCTAACATATATGTACATTACATGTAAATCTGCTACACTGCTTGCCAGTTGTTCATCACGTGCTGAAGTGGAACGTCAACAAATAAATACGTCATTAGTTATGATGCATTTGGTCTAATACACTAGACTTCAAATCTCTAGATTGGAACAAAGCATATACATACACTGCAGGAGGAACCAGGGAGGCTGTAGACTCAGGGCTGCAACACTTGTCAGGACTCCAGCTGTGCTCTGTTATGCTGTTGCTCTTTCAAACAACATGAAAAGCTCTTCAGGCTATCTTTCTAAAAAGGCCTTTTCAGGACGATGATGTAACAATTTGAAATGGGGCGCTGAGGTTTATATTTATTTTTGAAACAGTTGTTTTTATCTGTCAAAATGTTGGTTCAAATGAAACAAAGAGTATTTTCTGCATGTAGGGATTAGGGAATATATTTTTGACTCATGCTGGGTCAGCACTTGGACATGGACTCGTACATGGCACCATAGGGGGCTACACCATGTGACTCAAAATGTGACTGACTTGTGCCTCTGTGGGTAATTTGGCATTCAGGGGGGTTTGAGTCAAGGAGGTGAGCAAGAGAAAGGAAAAGAGAAAGATACAAATCAATGAAAAGCCTCAAGGATAGAGAGGGGAAAAAAGAATGGACAAGAGGAAAGGAAGAAGGAGGAGATAAACAAGCAGTGGAGGAAGGGAGGAAGGGGGGGCAGGTGCTAACAGGAATGACTGAATGAAGAAGTCAAGGAAGGATAAGGGAAGATTGGAAGCGGGAAAGAAGGTAAAAAGAGAAAATGGGACGAAAAGAGGGAAGACAAATGGGAAGTTGGAGTGCAAGAATTAAAGAAGGTAAGGAAAGCTAGGAAAAGGAATATGAGAGGAAGGGAAAGAAAGGAATGGAGGAGGGATAGCAGGTCGGTTTTGACAAAACGAAGGGCGATATTTCTGGGCAGGGCAAATCTGTCTGATCAGTAAATTGCTTTGTAAGAAGCTGTTTGATGTTTTTTCGAAGAAGGGCAGTGTTATAGTATTTGCAAGTTGTTTTGCCGGTGGTCGGTCGATATTTCTAGTGCAAGGCAATTCCTCCTGTCCGGCCAGTTGATTTGCCAAAGGTACGGCCATGTTTCTGACATGCAGCGCGATTCTGCCAACTTAACAGGTCATTTTGCCAAATGGAGGCAAAAAAGGATAATGACAGGAGGAAAGAAATCAAGAGGGGAAATTGGGATGAAAAGGGAATGAAAATAGAAGGTAAGCTAAAGAGAGGCCGGGGGAAATAAGGTAACAAGGAAGAAAAGAAAAAACAAACAAGAAAAGAAGAAATTACTGGAAATTATGGAAGCGGGAAAAGGAAACTGGGAAGAAAAGAACGACTGTTGAAATGATCAGTTGTTGTTATTTTCTCGTCCTGCTACAAAGCCCACATTTTACATTCCACGCACAGGGTTGCTCTTGATTTGCTAAGCAAACCATTTAAAAGCAAATCTGTGTTTCCAATGAAAGTAGGCATAGCCAGTTGTCAAAGTGGCTGGAGTCAATTACATGTTAAATGACAAATCTATTGTTAACCAGTCAATGCAAAACACAGATTTTATACATCATGGATAGTGTCTGCCCCATCAGTAGGTGTTGGTTTGCAGGGCAGACTGGCTTGTCAGACTTGATTTTCACATTCAGCGTCTTCTATCTCTCACACTCTCACTGGTTCTCTTGTTTCTTCCTCACACTCACACACAGAAACACACCACAGCACGGTGAACCATGCAGGCAGTCCAACAGTTTCACTGTTAATAGCACACTAATCCTGCAGCCTGAGCTCATCACTGAAACGCCAGAATACATTTCCATTGATTTTCGCAGAGCCATACTCCAAATCGTTTCAACACATGCAGATGGGAGAAGTCAGAAAAGGGTTGCTGCTGTAGATGTATAAAATCTTATATCCTGAAATAGGACGCTTTCATAGAATTAACTCATGAAATACACTTACCGTAAGGTGCCCTGTCCACCCCTTTTTTTTGAGAGTGAAGGCAGAGGGAAGAAAATCCATTAATATGCTGCCAGTGTTACAGGGTGAGCTGGGGAGACCAGTCTTGACAACCAGTCAGCTTTTGCTTGTGCTGCTGGCATATGACTTAGCAGGTGGGTTCACATGTTTTGCATCATCTGTGTCACAGGGACCTCTGGGACTTCCCATATTTTGCTCGGGCCAGCTTGGCTAGCATTGATTAGGCCAGTGACCAAATGGCATTTGTTTTCTATGGACCCACCCTCTTGGTCCAAAGCCTTCTTTAGGCTCTCTTGCTGCCTCTGTGATGCTCTTAATGGCTTTTTCCTGCTGCGCACCTGTGCTAACAAGAAGCTTAAGAGCCCTATGGAGAGTTTGCCCTGTGAAGCCTCTTCACCCACCCTTTACGTGCAGAGACAGCACCCCTCACCTGCCAGCTCCTTGTACCCGGCCCTCCTCCTCTCACGTGCCTTCTTCAGTCTTCCAGTTCAACAGAACCACCTGATACCACAACTACAGTGCAGACCTGGCATTAGCGTGGTCACAGCAGTGTGGTCTGGGAAGTCAAGCTGATTTATCAGGTGGACCATCAGCTGTCTGCTTTTGGCTGATCCTTTTGCAAATGGCGTCTGCTATTACCTTTCGCTCCAGATCATGCTACCGGTGATAGTGACCGTCTTTGAGCAACAGGTGAGGATGTGCTCCAGTGGTCTTAACCTAGAAGAAATGGTGGATTTCCACCAGCCATACGATATCCACCCTCTTAACCCATTGTTCCAGGTTTCAATAATATTATATTCTCATTGATTAAGATGATGGTATCAGTGACTGTTGATCAGTAGCTTGGCTGCTTTTATTTCTTAACACCACAAGTAATCAATGCATATCAGTGTTGCCATATAAAAAGAAAATTCTTGCTTTTTTAAATGTAGCTCTGACTAATTTGTTTCTAGCTTTGTGCTTGCTATTATCTAAATATCTACAACTAATTTCCAGTTTATGACTACAGTCAAGTTTACAGTAAAACCCTATAAAAAAAGTCCTTCTTCTCTCTTAAGCAATACAAACATGAACCACGGAAGACATGTATGAAACCACTGTGAATGCCTTCTGATTGTGGACAGCGGCGCTCAGCTTTAGATAATCATGAGTTGGTGTTATTTTAGATTCCCCCGTCTCCTGTCTGATTTTTTTAGACTGTGGCCCTGGCCTAGACAAGCAGCGCGTTATGCTGGGATGCTGCTGATGCCTCTATGTTAGATTTGAATGTGAATAAAAGCAGCCAATGAATGAGACATCACACAAGACAGGGCCTGGAACAAGACAGCACGAGAGAGGGAGAAAGACTCCTTTCTACTCTCTTCTTCAACGATCTTTCCCCTTGTCTCTACCTCCCTGTTCATTTCATGCTGTGCCTAGTTTGTGATTATGACCAATGTATTACACATCAGTTACACATGCAAAGTATACTGTGTTTCGTTTTTATTGTGCATGTGTTTGTGCATGTTAACAGGCAGTGGTTACATGTTGTCTTACTTGAATAACAGAGTATGTTGCACACCTGATCACCTGCTCTCCTCAGTCCTTTCCTAGCAGACAAGGACTCAGATGACACCAGCGCCAAGGGAGTGTCTGGTAAGCTTAAGTAAGTAACTGAGACTCTGATAGTTGTGAGTTATTCCTTTAATTGCGTAGATTTTGATCCTTACCAGTGTCAATTCACCTGTAATGCAATACACTGTGGAGCTGTGGTGTAGATTGGCTCTGTTTTGGTTACCTAGCCATATCCAGTGCCAGCCTGACCACACTCTCACACACCCACACATACGCATCTTACAAGAGTTTGTTATGCCAGGCAGCAGGTCTCTGGCAGTGTCCTACTTTGATGCATTATAAGCATCGCTCCAGAAATACTTTTTATGCCTGGCATCATTACAGGCCACTCAGAAATAAAGATATGCACACTCATTCCCATTAACACACACGTATGCGTGTGCGCACACACACACACAGCCTCAGTCCAGACATCAAAGCAGTGAGAGGAGGCCTCGCTGAGCCTCCACAGGCCCTGTTCAGCAACAGGAGACAAGCGGCCAAATAAAACATTTAAAAATCTAGGTTACTGGCACGCATGAATATCTTATGCAGCTCTTTTTATGTGGGAGGGTGACACAGTGATTTGAAGCTGGGGGAGAGATGTTACACGCCTCTGCATAGCATAACCTGATTTCCCACTTCTGCTACATATTTGGAGGCAGAGATTTCTTATTCCTCTCATTTGAACTGTTGTTTTGTTAACACAGTGTTTGCTAACATCAACATACATGCAATACTGTGCCGAGGGGGCATTCTAAAAGATGTCCATCAGAGCCAGTTGCTCTCAGTACATCCTTGTTAAAAACTCATCCATGATCTTAATGGAAAAAAGACATTTAATTGGTGCTGCAGCTTCAATCAATTAGTCATCCAGTCAGGAAACAGTTGCTAACAACCCTCAGGGCAGATTTAAAATGGTAATGTTGTTTACCTGGCAATCAATCATTTGTGAGTGGAACCAGGGGCAATCTGCTAGGGTTGATCTTTTCTGCTACCCTCTGAGACTTGTTCACCAACACCATTCACTGCTAGGGATGAACAGTGTGATTCAGGCTTTAGCAGAAGATTACATTTCCTCCGACTGAGCGCTGGTGTTTGGTTGGAGCACACATGGGATGCTTTCACCATCCTGTGTGTTAAAAACTTTTCCACCCAGACACAAGGCATTGAATTACCCTTGTCAGATGAATGCAACCTCAGCGGTCACAGGATTCAAGTTGAAGATTTGGGCCACGCGTGTAAAATAAGGTGCACTTGCACGTGCACTTTGCATTAAAGTCGAAGCCAGAACCAAAGATGTATTCAGTTCAATCTCAAAAATCTTGTGTTATCAGAATAAACTGCATTATGTAATTCTGCGAGGAATGAGGACATTAGTTGCAGTGTATTGTTTTTGAAACAGATACAAATCTAATCTCCCCAACAGAAAATGTGGTGTTCCATGCACAGACTATTTCCACTCCAAGCATATTTTGAAAAATCTATTTTCTGTTGTTATGGGACAGTAACAATGTAAATTTATTGGAAAGCTGGCAAGTTTCAGTAAAAATATTAAATCAAATCTTACGGTAACTGATCTGGTTTTCATCTTTGCACTTTTCAAAATCCTTCTTGTCTGATAATTCACAATTATTTATGAAGATTGTTGTCTGAAACAGATCAAATCTACATTTTACACATGAAGGGCAGAGTGCAATGTAGTTAATGTTTCTTAGAAATATATTATGGTACTCTGAGTCTAACCTGACCATCACCACCACAAAATAAATGGACTGCACTTATACTTTTCTACCTTACTGGACAAAGTGCTTTACAATTTGCCTCTCATTCCCCCATTCACACGCAAACAAGGCTTGGGGTTCTGTATATTGCTCAAGTACATTTTGAGGCCAAGAAGTGGACAGGAGGAGCGTGAAGAGTCGAACCACCGACCATGTGATTAATGGACGACCTGCCCCACCTGCTGAGCTGCAGTCACAGGTGTTCACAGAGTGTAACACTGGAGCAGTTGTCCTCTCCTGTTTCCACCGAGCGACACATCGCTGGATACAGTGTGTCCATTTTACAGTGAAAGGACAGTGAGGCCAACAAACATACACAAAGATTTACTAACTGATCTGAAATAGAAATGTCTAAGTCCTCCTATAGTGAAAAAAATAAATTACCATTGGATTTTATTGCCTCATAAAACCACAGTGATGAATGTAGGCTTAGCCGGTATTTTACAGCTAGTGTCTTAATAACGAGAGGGAGGGTAGGGCTGGCCTTTAAGATAATGTAGTCCACCTTCTCTTTGATCCTTCGGGGTGGGGGACAGGCGTGTGTTGAACAACACCACTCAACTTCAGCTTTATGGTAATGTGACTCATTACAGCCGTGACCTTGAAGGCACGACACACAGCTTAGGTTGTGCATGCATGAGAACATGTGTTTGTTTGTATATCCAAGTATGGGAAAGTGGGGTTGCATGCATTTGTTTGTCAGTGTGGAGTTATGCAGCTCATCTGAGGCATTACACAGATATATTGCAGCGTTTATATACCCCACACCAATGTTACTTACGCTTCCTGTGCTACTCATCAGTGCCTTCTGCATATGAAGTCATTCAGCATGTCCCTTTGTCTTTTGCTCTCCCTCTGCTGTGTTTTCAATGTCCCTGCATGCATCAATGTCAGCCGCCCTCCCTACTGGCGTCTGATTTATGAATCCCATCCTGGTCTGTCATTATTGCCTCCAGAAGGGAGCATTGATGGACCAATATGTTGAGTCTGTCACCAGGAGAATCGCCTCATGTCCACAAACATCATGAATATTCTTCTGACAACCTGTGGCCTGCAGCATCTCAGATTTAGATGATACATTAGAAGATGATATATTAAGATGTTACAAGAAATTCTGGGTTATTTCATTTCGTAAGTAGATCATTTTTTTTGGCAGAGGCCCTCCTACAAAAGCGATGTTTCATAGGAAATGCTCTGTTCTCGATTTATCTTTAGATCCACACAACATACTGTAGGGCTAATGCAATACACCTGTCTGTTTGCGGTTCAAACTCCCTGAAATAAGACAAACTGGGCAGGGATTTCTGTTCAAGAAACTTGTAATAATTTTTCTGTGGAATAGGTGACACCTTCCACAGATAGTTTCCCCTACCAGCTGCTCGTCCTGACCATCATCCCCAGAGTAGTGGGCATTAGGACAAAAGGGCAACCTGAGCTCTAAAAATACAGCGTGCTGTATCAGTCTCTGGCGCTTCTTTAATAACACTAACCCAGGGCATGATACAGTGTAATTATCACAGGCAGAGGCTCCAGGGCAGGGCTGTAGACAGACACTGCACAAAGCACAGGTCATGTTTAGACAAGGGACATCTATCTATCTATCTATCTATCTATCTATCTATCTATCTATCTATCTATCTATCCATCCGTCCGTCCGTCCGTCCATCCATCATCTATCTATCTATCTATCTATCTATCTATCTATCTATCTAAGACGCATTTTAATGTTGCACTTAGCAAAGGGGTAATTTTAACTACTATAAACGCTGTTGGGTAGTTTTATCCACAACAATGCATCATATTTTATAAGATG
>NTHP01000267.1:672224-722212 GCA_003416845.1 Oplegnathus fasciatus | reverse complement strand
TGTGTGTGTGTGTGAATGAGTATTAGATTAGATCCTGATGAGCAGAATGGCACCTTGCATGGAAGCCTCCGCCATCAGTGTATGAATGTGTGAGTGAATGGGGTGAATGACATGTATTGTAAAGCGCTTTTGAGTGGTCGGAAGACTAGAAAAGTGCGATATAAGTGCAAGTCTATTTACCATCTATCTATCTAAATCAATTCTTAGTGCTCATATCTCCACTAAGCGTTGTTTTTCCCTGTAACCACCAACCATTTTCTGTCTTAAATTGCCTCCCTGACGTCACTGTATTCTTTTCATAGAGTTTCATTTTGCCTGCTTACTCATAGACTTTCCTGTCAAAACAAAAACGAGTCTCTCTCTCTTTATCTTTTTGTATTTGCGTGCCTTTGTGTGCATCTATGTGTACACATCTGCCTATGTGTGTGGTTGATCCTCCAGGCTTACTTATCCCCACATGAACTGAAACCTTAGAATAGAAAAGTGGTCATTTGTGAGGGCAGCAACTATGCACACCCATCGGTCTTCTTTTTTGTGTGTGTTTGTATGTCAGTGTGTGTGTGTGTGTGTGCACTACCCAGTGTATGTCCCAAGGACATATTAGAGCAGATTTATGCACATCATTGGTATGTGGAGTTCACTTGAGGCAGCTGACTTCCAGGTAAACTCTATTAGCCGGCTGTTTGTTGCTTGGATGTCCTCGATCTGTCTGCGACTTTTGCTCTCCTACCCCTGACATTCTTTAGAGGCCTGGATGCCAGAGAGGTTTGTTTCAGTCTTGTTTGAAATATTGATTGGAAAAACTTTCTTGCGCTTATGTCTTCATTTTACCAGGCATCCTAAGGCTACCTGAGGTGAAAACCAAACCACACCTGCCGAATAGAACCCAGCACCACCAGCACTAATGAAATATTCAACAACTCACCAAGCCCTGGCAAGGAATGGAACAGACAGATAGCCGCAGGTTTTATATCATCACATTGCCTTGCATTCACATGCACGCCCACAAGTTATAAAAGCACAGACATCACACGCACAGACACACTTAGACCTCAATAAAAGAAAAAACAAAACCTTAACGTGCACACACATTCCTCTATCACCACTTCAATACACACAAACCTTGTCAGTATTTAATGTCTCGTTCTCTCCCAGGGTCGTATCAGCTGTCTTTCAGAGATAATGTCTCAGATGTTTCCATACCTTTCCCTGTCCTTGTGTATTCACCATACTGACGCAGATACAATAGCCTAGAAGATAGAACCAATGATATCCTGGCTCTCCTATTCAGCCTCTGTCCTCCTCTCAAAGACTCGATTATGTGTAACCCTATGCCCAGGCACAACACCACAAGCTTGGACCCATTCACCGCTGTTTCCGACAACCTTAAAAACAGAATTGCTATTCATCAACAGGCTTATGTCAGCCTTTTTGTTTTTTTCCAGCCACCCACCAATCGCGGGTGGCATGGGCAAGATGGTGTAATTGATCTGTCAAAAGCCTCATGCCAGAGGGTTGCATTTGGGAATCAGACGATCCTTCTCAGTTTCTCTCGGCAGCTCCGGCCCTTGATCAGGAATCGGGCCAGCTATTATCTGTAACAGCAGAGATGGGATTGCTCGCAACGTCATGTTGTGTCCCTGACAGCTAAGGAGCGGTGGACTCATCGCCTTCTTCAAAAGCAACGTCTCTGAAGAGGCATTTTCTGCTCTTTCCTCCAAGTGGTCCACATTAAAACATGCCGCTTGAACTGTCATTGGCCCCTTTTTTCCCCAGCAGCAGAGAGTGAAGAGGGACTGGCGAGACAAAGGCCTAGTCAGTATGTTTCAATCACTTCATCAAAGGCAATATGTTGTTTATCTAAAGCTTAAGCTCAGTTGACAAGAAATTGCAATAATCCACGTAAATGTTTTAGAACTCACATCTCGTGTAAAACTGTCTTGTGTATATCTAGCTATTTTTTTTTATCAAGGGTTCGGCATCCCCAATAGAATTGATCAAATTAGTCACATTTTTATGTGTTTAATTGAAATATTCAGAAAGCCAGTGTCCACTGGGATATTTCTTGCTTAATACTATATAACACGCACATGTGAGCACTGTGCTTGATTTTATCAAGATAAATGTTTTAAGATAAAATATTTTCATCTTCAAGCTTGGTTCTGAGCACTGTTGAGAACAACCTTTCTCTAAAAGAGGAACTCCACTGATTTTACACATCAAAGTCTTTTGACGGGTCTTGTGGAGTACTACTGTATATGTGAAAGAAGTTGTTTTAAGTCTTTTGTGGCTCCAGAGGGAGCGGTGCAAAGTCTGATAAAATTCCCTCATGTGATGTGACTTGAGGCAGCCTCGGTTGGGGGTGAAGACTACAAGCTTGAAAACGAAAAAAATCTGGGGGTTTGGAGTTGGAAAGAAGTGAGCTTACCAGACTTCTGTAGTCCGCTCCTCATCTCTGCTTGAGGCTACATTAGCCGCTGATTGCACAACACACCCAAATGTCAGACTGAACTGTTGGCGGTGGAGTTCCATTGTGGGTAGTGTAGGCAACAGGTTTTGAGATGGAAGAAGAATACATGGAATTGATTTTGAACAGTTTTTTTAAATTATTTTTTTCTATTGTGAGAAAAAAAACAACAAAGATGGTTGAGGCTCACTCACTCATGCTTATTCTCCCTTTGATAGGATTAAACCTCACGATGGTGCTAGTTTTATACCATGACAAGTTTTCCTGTTTTATTTATTTCATCTCACACTGAGGCCAACACGTTTATCATTCCTGATCTTTTTCCCTCTCTGGATGGAGCCTTTAAAAAATTCTCTGTGAACCGATGGGATCAACAGTACGTCCACATGAAGCTGACTGGCAGTAGTTCTGCACACCTCTGGAATACCGACACACTCTGAGGCTGTTAAAGTCAATGTATATCTATAGATGGTTGAGATAAACAAAGCTGATATTTGGTGCAGCTAATTGATTCCTTATCAGGTTTTTATCAGATTCCACTGGCATTTGAACTTCCTTTTCGTCTCTTCCCATCTCCCGGCTCAGTCTTTCACCTACTGGCCCAGGATATGCTTTTCTGGGCATCATGGTTAATATTCAAATCACTTCATTTTCATGCAGCCTCAAAGGACCTCCCACTTGCCCGTTCCACTTTTTGAACAGATAAAAACCCATTGGAAAATCATGAGCGAATATTAATGGAAGAAAGTGATTTCAGAGTTGAGTTGCTGAGTAGAATTGGCAGAAAGACGTGAGTGATAACTATCATGCTATATTTGCTTTCTCATGCCCTTATTATCCCTTCTGTGTTCTCAGTGTTCTCTGTTGACTTTGTTTACTGCTTTTTATACATTTCCATTCACTCAGATAGTATAATGAAATATAAAATGAAGTATAAAATGAAGTCTTTAGGAATATTATCATATCCGCTCTCAGTAATCTATAGAATTTATCTTATATTTGCACTAAATGTTTAGCCAAATGTGGAGAATTCAGTGAAGAGAGAGGGACACTATGTAGATTGCTGAGTAAGTGCAGAGAAGTGATTCTGAACTGACGTTCAGTCATTATTTCCCTATTTAGATTCCCCTCAAGGCAAATGTGGGAATCACTCTGATGCAGAGTGGAAAGCTGAGATAAAAGTGAACCAGCAAAAAGGACATAAATATGGAACTCAGAATTGGCTAATATAGAAGATTTGATAGTACTGAAGTAGCACTCCATTATTCTTTTTATTCTTATTTTCATAATGACAGCTTTGAGTTCATTTTTATTTGACTGTGGCAATTTGTATTCACAATGCTCTTGCTAAGTCTACCATATGTCATTCCTTTTATTTTGTATTTTCCCGGTGATACTTTTATGTCATAATGAAACTTTTAATAACGCTTTTGTTAACACCGATTCCGACCCTTCACCATCAACCAATCACATTACCCAGCCTATCTAAGCAGGTTTTCATCTATAGTGCCAATGTTGATATTTCACACAGAGAGGAATTGGTTGATTCTATACTGTGCATAGTTAGATTTTCCAGTTGTTTCTGTCTTCTGGTTTTCTTCAGATTATTCCAACAGATCCTTCACTGGCTCAATCGGAAGCTCAGCCTCCATCTCCTGTCGTGTCCTTCAAATATATTAAATATTATAAATAAATAATAAATATTCATTATATTCATCATATTCAATTCAGCATCGAAGTTCGACCAACAAATCAATCAGGTAGTTTAATCAAGTTTCAGCTCTCCATTATCTATTGAGATTTCCAAGAGTCAGCTTAAAATACGCCTTTGTTCATTGGAAATGTAACTGTGCCTAACATAACCCGCTCCTGAAACCTCTGTAGGTAGGTAGGTTTTTTACTTTATCTTATGTTTGTTTGTCCTTTCATTTGTTCTGTATTTTTCGGAGAGCAGAGAAGTGCTGTAAAGCGCTTTGGATTAACTGTGTTGTGTGTTAAGTGCTATATAAAAGAAGTTAAGTTGAGAGTCTTCATGTTTTTATCAACACTAAAGTTACTTTGAAAAAATGCAGTCTGCTCCAATCATCTGTATGTATCTCTGAACCAACATGTTCAAATCCCCAAATCCCCCATACTATATGTAGAATTGCAGCTGAGCTACCCATCGTCAAGGTGATGCGGGCTTATTTTCAACCCACTTACTGGCATCAAAAATAATTAAAGAAAGGGCAGGTTCAATGAACACTTCCCATCTGCCTGTGGAGAGGGAACGACACGTTTAATATCCTGCTCATCCTAGTATAGCAGATGTAAAGCTCCACCTCATGCGCCAGCTGCCACAGAGAGGGAGGCTCAGATCCAATTAGAGAAGAAGTTTCATTTACAGAAACACCAATATAAACAGGACATTGTACAGACTTGCTTCTCAAACCACATCCTCGCTTCCTAAATGGCAATGAAAAGCATCAGAAAGCAAACTGTCACATGACGTCTGATGCCGGGGAAACGGCAGCCTTCATTCAGGGTGATAAAGTGACTTAATATCCACTGTGTCTGGGCTGCTCTTTTCAGTGGTGCCAGGAACAATTACCGTCATCAATAAATGATAAATGCCAGAACGGAGGAGAGGCTATTTCTCCACTGAGGAGTTGGATCTCAGTACTGATGGATAAAGGACTTTCACTGCTCTGCTCTCTGTGATAAGTGGAAAGGCAGAGGTTGAGACATTGGAGGGGAATGGAAAACTAATTCATTTGGGATAATGATCAGGACGAAGTGCAGATAGCCATGGCTCCAGTCACAACAGTATTAGAATAATGATCAATCCAGGTGGCAGAAAATTGTGGCTATAATTGCCTTTTAGCTAGCTTAACCTTGCATGTAAACACATAATGCTATTAATAAAAGCTTTCATATTCTGAAGTAGAGTGTTTGCAACAGAGCCGAAGTGATACAACCACGCGTCACCTCAGATGTAAGAGCTGCATCAACAGGGCCACTGTGCCTCTGAGCCATGTTTTAATCACCAGTATTACGACTTATGGTAAAACATCACAATGTACACAGTCACGCCAAAGTGGAGAGCAATTGCACCTCTGTTGTACTGCAGATGATTTCAGCCTCTGGAGACCAATACCAATACCTATCCTGGTGGACTGTATCATGTATTTTACCCGCTCAGAGCAGATTTTTTTTCCAGCTCACTGGATATATTTCTACTTCTCCTGAGGCAGACCCTACTATACAACTATTTCAGCCCTGCTTGGTCGTATGGGAGGTGCAGTCTGGCATTATGATGGCTGTGAGCTCAATTCAGCAATTAGTGTGCTCACTCAACGCAGCGGTAGAACCAGTGAGGTACAAGTACACCCTGTCACTGAATATAGATGTGTGAGGGACCATAGCAAGTACAAAAGAACATCGTTACGATCAACACTGCTTGGGAAAAAAAGCACAGTCTGTATATATATTTATATATCTTTCCACACATCAGCGCATGACTAAATGTTGTTGCTCTGGTTCAGCGGTCACTCAGGTAATTGCTTTAACTCAGAGTTATAAAGAAGAAAAGAGCAGCAATCATAGTAACAGCTACAGTTCTGCATATCCATGAGTGACTTTCAACACAGCATCCGTAGATGGGAATGGAATATATTACCAAGAATGTTTTTTTGTGTCCTCAACACCACTGATATCTATATCATACTGCAGGGGGATATTTGTGGCCCTAAACGCCAACAGGTTTTACCTATACACTCATGTAACTGCTGCAGCACAGCACTTGGACAAAAAAGGCAATTTGTGTCATAGACATGTGAGATGCACCTCGCCATTCCCGGCCACCTACCTCATTTCTCTGTGGGAGCAGCCGCCTAGACCAACAGAGAGATATTTGTCATTTCAATCCATAACATGTCTCAGTACATCCCATCTCACACAGTGGCAGTTAATGAGAACTGTCAGCCATGCGCTCACGCCCAGCACATCTTTCATTCTCACTCCCATACAATACATATATATATATATATATATACATATATATATATATATATATATATATACACAGTATATACACACACACACACAACAGACACAAGTGCTCACACACCCACTTCTTTGTCCTAACTAACTTCTCAGACTGTACCTGTAACTCATGTAACTCAGCAGACTGCTGCTGTTTTATCACCTGTGTGTATTGTCATGGCAGCATTTCCGCTACGCCGGCACTGGAAAATTAGACCTGACACACTTTAATATTTGATAAAGCTTGCTTACGACTTTGCTGGTTGACTTGAGTTCTAATATAGTTGCTGGAAGCTAGTAGCTTGATGAAAAACTTACTGTTGTTCTGCACCACCCCTCTCAAGTTGTAAATCAACCTAAGGACTGTCATTTGCTTTTATTGACCAAGACCATTTTTCCTCTATTTCATTAATTTTAAATGAGGCCTTATTCACTTTAGAGCCTGCTTTGGGAACCGTGTTTTATATTGTTTCCAACGTTTTCATATTCAGACGTGCGGGTTTCAGCAGACATTAGTCTTTTTTAAAGCCAACCAGTGACACATGCAGTACTGTGTTTCCCAAACTACTTTTAGAACTACTTTTGAAGGAGATCTGGTGTACTTGTTTCAGATATTGGATAGCCATTTTGTGTCTGAAAACATTTCCCAAGTCTGCTGATCGATGCGGTGGAGTGTCACAGGTATTGTCCGCGATATGAATGACCCTCAGGCAAAAGTGTCTGTCCAGCTTTCCACCGCTGTTTCATTCTCAAATCCATCTCCACAACACACATGTCAACTGAATGTCTCCCTGTTCACACATAAGCTAGTACAGTACTACTGTATACTTTAACCTTTCCGCAGACATACTTTGTTGGTCACTGAAGTGGCAGGCTGTTAAGTTTCCAAGCTTGTGATAAACCACCACACCACTGGCTTGAGTCACCGCTGACAATTAAATGTGGTTTGTGGTAATCAGAGAGCATATGGTCAGTGGAAGCAAAATTAGCACGTGCACAAACGTGCAAACAAACTAATGTTCAATGATGTAACATTGATTATCGCACTCGACTGGAAAAAAAAAAAAAGTATGACAGCTGTTTTGGACCTGGTATCCGACCACTTGTGTTGTCCAAGCAATTAATGCAAGCCGCCAGTGTTGGCCTTTTGTCAATATGGAGTTTCCTTCAGCTGACATTGAGGATATGCAAATACTGAGCATTACTCATAAAGCTGAATATCTTTCTCATGTAACAGTGAACTTTCGTGAATTCGAGGGCAATTGTTGCTCCCCTGCCATATGGGCAGACTGAATGTGGTGCTGTGAATAAAGACACACACACACATGCAGAGCTCCTGAGTTCCTCATTATATTTTATATAAAGTGAGGAAAATAGAGATCCAAAGAGGGCCTCTGCCAGTAGAAATTGTTGAGAATCTTGTGTCATCAGTGGTGGAAAGTATGGTGCTTCCACTCCACTACATTCAGCAAAAAATATTGTACTTTTTACTACATTTACAAAAAACACATGATAAGCTTATAAAATAAAATGCATTGTTAAAGATTTAACCAGTGGTTCCTAACCTTTTTTTTGCTTGTGACCTCTTACAAAAAAAAGCAGTTGGCAGTGTCATATTTGTTTGTTTGTCACGCTTCAGATGATATATGAGTTGTTAGCAGTTCTGCCAAAGAATTATTTCCCCTTGAAAGGCCCATGGATGTAAAATGATTCAATATTTCACACAGAAACACAATGATGTGAATCATATGCTATGGCCTTCGCAGTCACAAGATGTCAACCCATTTGAACACCTACGGGAGATTTTGGAGATTTTTCCACCACCATCATCAAAACACTAAATGAGGGAATATTTTTTGGAAGAATGGTGTTCCATCCCTCCAGTAGAGTTCAGAGACTTGTAGATGTTCTGGCGGGACGTGGTGACGCAACACCTTACTAAGACACTTTATGTTGGTTTTTCCTTTAATTTGTCGCCCGTCTGTACTTATAGGGAACATTTTCAGAACGAGTACTTTTACTTTTCATATTTTAAGTACATTTCGCTGACAATACTTACTGCATGTACTTTTCCTTACTGTAAGTAGGATTTTGAATGTGGGGCTATTTTCACATAAATGTATTAATACTTTTACTTAAGTTAAGGATCAGAATACTTCTTCCACCACTACGTGTGGTAATATAACCCACCATTGTGCTCTGCTAATAATCAAAGTCAAATACAGAGTTTTGATTCAGGTGATGAAACATTGAATATAGTATACAGATGTAAATGGAATTCCCCTCATTAAATGCATCCGATCTCTTTTGGTCTTGTCAGCTTGATTTGTGATGAAATTCCAGTCAGCTCTCTCTCTCTCACTCGCTCTCTCTCTCTCTCTCATACTGTAAGTCAAGGCTGAAGGAAAAACCCATCAAACATGTGTGTCCTGATATGCTATGGTTCACAGACACACATGCACACACACCCACAACATACACAGACCTGTCACTCATGTGCAGAAAAAAATAAATGGTTTTACACTTCTCAGTCAGTTCCACTTTATTTCCTCACAGTTTTGCAGTTGCTACACTGCGAGCTATTTTTCATTCTGGGAACGGAGGCTCTCTGCTTGCTCCCTCTGTGTGTTAGTCATGCATGTGCATATACTATGTGCTGCTGCAGGCTTAAGTTATTTCATGATCATGATTCTGCATTCAATCAATAACATTGTTTATTCAAATATTATATAATGAGCGTTAAATAAAACAATGACATATTCAGGAGGAGATGCCTGCAGTTGATGCGATGTGGATCATGATTTAATTTCCCCATGGTCTACGTTGGAGTCCTTGGAGACTGCTTTGATGGACAACCGCACTGTGAGTTGTTTATGCACCAATGAAATAGATTTCATTAGCAGACTTTATATGGCTGTAAAGAACTACTCTTAGTTCTTGTGGAGGGAGTGCACCAGCCAGATTGATATCTGCCACAGTGCTCCACTCTGTTCTGCTCTGAATGCTGGGACATGTTCCTAAACCCTATGAATATTCACAAGCCTGGTATGGCCCTTAAAGGCCAGTCAGGGCTCTGTTTTGCAGCCAGTGCTTTTGGCAGTGAATGATAGTGTCTCTCTTCATCCCTAGTGCTAGATGATTATCAGAGGCAAAATGGAGAATGAGTACAGAGAGTGTACAGCAGAAGGTATCTTTGTCAGCTGTTGACAGAAAATGAATTGCAATTGCTCAATTTCCAATGCTTTGAAACATTTTTACAAAAGACACAGAGTAAAGCACATATTTATTATATCTGTGGTTTCATATGTTGCAGAAAGAATCATAGGAGTATTCACATTACAGGACACATACTGTATGGTCTTCAGGGTAAGGCTCAGAAAGGGTTTGTGTGGTTGTGGGTGTGCATGGAGATGGGAGATAGTGGGTTCAGCATTCACAGCAGCACAATAGTCTAACCCCGCACTGTAACCACAAAAAACAGAGCAGCTCCATTATGTGACAGTAGGTACTGTTGCAGTTTCGGGACATATTTTCCATTCACATGTGAAATGCAAATGCAATGTTCTGCGCAGGCTTTGGCCTAACAAAATAAATAGCAGAGTGAAGGGGGGCAAATTCAATTTCACCTCTCTTATACCTACACACTTACAGTGAAATGAGGACACACATAACAAAAGAGGTCTGAGCAAAAAAGTCACCCTGTTTTTATTAGATTTCCATTTGGGCTTGTATGTGCATGTGTGAGCTGCTACACATGAGGAGTCATGGCCACACACGCACAAAAACACATACGAGTGCATTACTCAGGTCTACAACTGAGAAGCACATATATAAGAATACATATAAATGGGTTTCATGAATGATAACAAAAAAAATTGTTTGGATTTGTCTTCAGTAAAGCCTCGATGGACAAAGTAGGGTCATGTCGCCTCTAATATTTTGCCTCGTGTTGATCAGCCAGGGTATCTGTCTGTGCTGCAGGTATGAAAAAAGGTCCCCTAACCATAACAAAGTAATAATTTTGACCCAAACTACAATGTTTCCCTGACCTCAACTAAGTACCTATCTTAATCCAAACCATACAAGCCTAAACCTAAACCTAACCAAGTTGTTCTTGTGCTTAAACCTAGTTTGGAGGACTTGTTGGGTATGCCACACCTAAGACACTTTGATAATGGCACAAAATCGTCAGCATTAAATCATCTAAGCAGACCATTTGGTCATTGTTTAGATGAACATTCACTGCTGTCTCCTGTTGTCAAAAATGTGAGTTAATACTGTTTGGCTAATCCCTTAATCTGTAACATCATGGTGAGAATAGGGGATTGGGAGAAGGCACATGCCATTTTCTGGTAAATTTAAGTGCTATTGCAATACCAGGCACACTAATTTATGAGAAACATTCCCTCACTCCACAAACAGTTACCAATGCAGATCAGATCATCAGTGAAATTCATTACTGTATAAAATAAAGACAGTCAGTCAGTCAAGCAACTCACGTACCAAATATCTTTCATTTAGAATTAATGAAAAGCTGATTGTTGTTTTGCAGAAAGGATGTATTTTGATCACTGCCTGTGAACATAATTTTACAGCCAAAGCAAAAGCAGAGAGTGTTCAATAACAGTCCTCTCGGGAGAACTTTAATAAAAGCAAAGCCCACAGGTGGATGCTGCGGTACTGGTGAGTGAAGCAGCAGCAGAAGGAGAGCAAGTGACAGTGATACTTTAAATAGACCTAGTTGGTGATGGCAAGACAAAAGCTCAACCTGACACATTACCTGATCCAGAGTGCTTCATTTTGAGCGAATCAGCTTTAGGACACACTTTGTGAAGTTTACTCAATAACATACAAGAATGATTTAGGACTTGCTGAATTGTTTCATGAATCATCAGCAAGGAAATGAATGTAGAAGGACTCAAGGACATCACCTGAAATAGTATAATTATATGGGATTTAGCATAGTGTGGTTTGCTTGTCTACGGTCCGTGCTCCAGACACAATCATTCACAAGTTGTCAGATTGCCAGGTTATAATTACATGCTGCTGAATACACCACTTCCCTCAAGCACCACAAGGAATATCTGCTGCTTTATCACTGGGAACACATGCTGCAGTAATCAGAAATGCTTGCAAAAAGGTTGTTGAAATGTTGGACAGTTGGAAAAGGAAGAGCCAAATGCTCAATCTGTGTGTGTTTCTCTGTGTGTACAGTAACTGTGTTCTTTAATGTTTGGTACAGTAACTTTGCCCAGATGCTGAGGCCCGAGGAGCTTTTTCATCCATCTTTGTCATCCATCCAATGTTTGATTGAGCCTCTGTGAAGCTGTATTCTACAGGAAGAATGGGGTGTAATGACCACATCCTTAAACAGCAGCCATCATTCATAAATGGACTAATGGAGATTCTCAACATTTTGATAACTGTGGCAGAACTAGCGCATCATTCACATCAAGTGCTGTAATTTTTTCCCCCTGGTATTTTCTCTGTCATTACCAAAGCCCCTCTTGACTATTGTGATGTATTTCTAGAGTGAGAGTCACTTTCTCCCTGCACTCAGATCTGTATTCCTAACTGGTCTTTTCACTTTAATATTCACCAAACATTTTGAATATACCATGAGGCTTGTGCTGCAGCTCGACTGCTCTAATTGCAGAGATATAATGTTCCTCGTAAGATTTATGAGCTATTAATCTGTTCATGCGGAATGATTCATGAGTCTCAGAGTTGGGAGACATATGATTAGAGTTATTCATTTGTCATGGCTGCCGGAGACATAAGGCTTTAAGCTACAGATATTTCATCCAAACTGCAGTGATGTTGGATCCCATCCTCAGTATCCTAATTTTTTACTTCTTAGCATGTCAAGTCACGAAAAAGTGACATCTGTAAAATATGTGCATGCTCATTGTGCTGTTTCTACTTGCTATTTTGCCCTTATTGCATTTAATCAAACCATTCCAGTTTGACCAGATCAGGTTGTTGGTAGTTGCTCTCAAGAATGCTGATCTGATCTGACGCCACAGGACAACATCATTTCTCAGTGCCCTCCAAAACAGTTGCAAATCACTGTTGCAAGCTGTTACACAGCCATGGTTAAGGTTTGGTTAGCTTTTAGGCATAATAACAAACTGGTTAAGGGTAATGACAGATGGGTTGGATTAAAATTTGGTTAATGCTACAGTAAAACATTGTGGTTTGGGTTAAAACTAATACTTGATTAAGGTTCGAGGGCTATTAGTAGGCTATTGTTCAAAAAATAGCCACTTGGTTATGGGAAGATCATCGTCATGGTTAAAAGAAACAATGATGACTGTCAGCAGAAAATGGGAAGCGAAAAGCGGTCTCCTGTATCAGAGTTGGACATTTTTTTGACCCATCTGTCCACCCTAACCTTCTCTTTTTAAAACTGTTTGGCTCTATATCAACATCCCACTACACCCTCCTCTGCTGTCTGTTGACAAGAGTCATAATTCTTATGGCCTCCTATAGTAGAGGGACTTGTCACTTGAATTTAAACATATGTTATTTTTGGGCTTTTGCTGAAACAACAGTTTTTCTTGGGATGACAGTCTCCTTTTGATACGGGCCTTCTGCCACCACCACTCACTTGAAAGCTATGCTGTCACTTGCTGCTGCTGGGCATTTTAAAAGCCCCACCATCACCCCAGCATCCACCTGTGCTCTCTTAGAGAAGGGGATAAGTTATTATCACTCCCCACTCCCTGCTGTGCTGCATTTGGTGTTTCCTTGGGGGGAGTGATGAGGTCGGAGTCTAGAAACCAAACATCAGTGCTGTAAATGTTCTACAATCACAGCACTATTTAGCATATTAGCTTATTTAGCTTTTCATAAACCCTACCTCTACCTCAGCATACACCTCCTGTAGATTCCATCCTGCCATCCTAATATTATCAAGCAAAACTTTTTGCTCTGACTGGGAGAGATAATTGATTTGAAATCTACTGCATGATGACTACCATCAACCTACTGGTAGTGTACAGTATATTATGTTAAGAGGGTAACTTTAACTTGGACTATTCAGACTCAATTTGAGGCTACTACAATTCTGCAAGGAAGTCTCATTCCACTGAACATGTCATCTCATACTACAGTATATTCCTCATAGGCTAGAGCGCAGACACAGTAGATTATATAATAAGGTAGTTTGGTTGAGATCTCCATTGAGGGGTGATATAGTCGAGGAAATTCTGTCCAATATGACCTAAACTGACCACTGCAGGAGCCTCTACTGCTTTCCTTCTTCTGACAGCTGGGAAGAGGGTCTATCACACTCTACTAAACACCTTTATCTTACAGTGTAACCCTCTGACACACAGGGGCTTTCACACACACACACACACATATGCACTGTACTACTTTATTTTTCACTAAAGCACCATCGTGGTGGATGTTTTCTGGCCGAGTGGATTTCAGTTGGGTTTTGCTCTTATTCAGTCGTACACAACCATGTGAATTTGTTTTCTGCCTGGTCCTGACCCGTTTGAAAGCAGACTCGTTAACGGCTCTTCAGTCAAGCATGTCAGACATCGTCGATGATAGGTGCCACAGAGCGAGGTTACCATTCATTACTTAGCATACCAGAGCATTGTTTTTCCCACATTTAGCCTCAGGTTCAACATGTGTTGGTAGTCATTTACAGCTTCTGCTAGTGTTTTTAATTCAGCTGGAGTGAGTGCATTTGGTGTCAGCTGTATTAACCATCATTACCACCAAGCATTTACCCATTAGTGCACAGGTGATATAACACGTTCTATATGGATCACAACGATTGAAATGTCAAATGCACCTCCTATTTGTTGGACAGCCGGAAACCTTCAGGTAAGAAAATTAAAGAACAAATTCTACTTTCTCTTCCCTGCTGTTCCAAAGGAAAAAGGCAGGAAACAAAAATAAACAATTCAATAGCATCTGACATAATTCAGCTGTGTCCACTTGCTGAGATAAAGACTGCTCATTTAGTTTACAAAAGTGCACACAACACAATCAATACTTCAGCTCCTGATTTATTTCTTCTAACGGGAAAGGAAAGCTAGGAGGATTGCATTTTATTAGGATCGCTCACTGCTGACCTTGCTCAAAAAATGAAGACATGCATCAAAAAATTCATCTGTTTCAGGTGATATTTTAAATAGTGTGAAGAGTAATCTATAGATATCCAGTGTTTGGCTTGTGATAAAGAGGAGAGGAGAGGAGAGGAGAGGAGAGGAGTTAAAAGTGGATTCAGATTTGGAACAGATTGTCAGGGAGACTGCATCATATCCTGTGGGTGAAACTGCCTGCTTCACTTAATTTTGGTCCAAAGCTTACAATTAGCACGGCAGTTCAAAACGAGGCGAGCTTTCACGCTGTGATAAAACCTTCCACACTGCAGTTTAAAGCTGCTCTATCTCATCACAACCAAAAGGCTACCGCAGATCAACAGTTGCTCTTCCCAAACACAGACAATTTATAACTGAATAAACCTGCCAGGGCATTGTTAGATCAAACATACAAGTTGAAAGAACCATAAATAATTCTTAGAAACACACCTTCGCATCCCATCTGTGTTCGTATTTCTTCAGCTTCTCCACTCACGGTTTGCTAACTAACACCGACTGAGCAAGGTTGGTGTGAGCACTGGTTCTCCGGTGGTTACTGTGGGTTACCTTTGTGTAGACTGAATAGAACATCTGTGATCTAATAATATCCCTTCTGCCATGCATATTTCATGTGTTTTTGCAGCTATTTCTCAAATCTGCTTTGGTGAGTCATTTAGTCATACATTTGGATGTCACTACATACCTTGGCAAATCAGGTTCCATTTCCTGCACAAATTACTGCTCATGTTTAATTCACGGCCGATACATACATTCTAATTTGACCATACTAAATTATTAAACTAAAAGATGATAGATGATGGGAGAAACATTAGTTCTGTGGCTTAATCATACCGAAGAATCGAATGCAGAATGTAAACTGAACATTTGGCCACAATAATACCTGTGACATATTACTCCCACTCCAATATATTTACCAAGACAGTGATAAATGAAGGATTATCAATTACACTCTATAACCAATCAGTGCAGCAAATGATTGAACTGAAGTATCAAACCATGCTTTGTACCATAGAAAATAACAAAGTACACACACTTTTATTATCATACTTAAAACCATCATCTTTGATGTTGGATATACTGAATATTTAATACATTTAGTATTTAGATACACATACAGATAACTATGTAAATATTCTATGATCACAGGAGGAGGTGTGTGACCTTTTCTCTTAATTCAAAAATCTAATTTTTTCATTTAAAAACCTAATTAGTTTCCTCAGTGCAGTTAAATGTGCAAACCTTTACTCAGCCAAGATGAGCTGGGTCAACCATGTGTCTTGTAACCCATCAATATAACTGCGCTCTTCGTCCAGTCCACAGAGACCTCTGGGGCCGCATGGTAACTCATTAGCGGCTCTAACTAACACTTACCATATGAAACGGTTGTATTTATTTCTATCTCTAACAAGACTCTATTCTCTTTGGGATTGAAGCCCAATGACTCCCC
Organism: Oplegnathus fasciatus; assembly: GCA_003416845.1. Classification (NCBI taxonomy): domain Eukaryota; kingdom Metazoa; phylum Chordata; class Actinopteri; order Centrarchiformes; family Oplegnathidae; genus Oplegnathus; species Oplegnathus fasciatus. Next base: position 706,152 of record NTHP01000267.1, on the reverse strand, counting down.
AGACCTGCTGCAATAAGATCATGCTGACAACTTGCCACACACCGATCTGATTACCTGCCACTGTGCACACAAATAAGTCAGTCAGGGTCAGAGCCTCCTTCATCCATTAATAGTGGAAAGGGAGCTAACCTCATGTTATGCCTGTCAGTGCTTAAGCACCGAGGTTCACAGGCATGACTAATGCAGCGAACGCTCTCAGTCTCACAGTGTCCAGTGTTAAAGCACTGTGTGACAGCACAAGTGTAACCATCTGCATTACGGAGTCCCAGAATTGAGCTCACCTGGAAGTATACCCAGACACGCCCAATAGATCTGACGGGGCTTTTGACCGGACATTGACACACACACATTTCACTTACTGTTATATGTTTGCTGAAAAATATCTGGTGATAATTATTAGTTCTAATAGCCTTACCATCTCTCTGGCTTTAAAGCAACATGACCCCCAAATTAAACGACAAAATCGTTTGTAACTGCCCTTTAGAATGACATGTAGAAGCGTTTTCTGATCAGACCATCAGCAGGACAATACACATTTGTCTGTGCCTTCCAAAACTGTTACAAATCATTATCCAAAAAAAAAAAGAAATCTGTTTTATGATGTGACAATGTTATGGTTGAGGTTTCGTTTTGGCTGTCGTCAAGGTTACAATAATAACCATGTGGTTAAGGAACAATCGTGGTCATGGTTAAAAAACAAAACAACATTGACAGTCGGTTGGAAACTGGAAACGAACAGCTGTCTCCAGAGTTAAAGTCTGTTAAAGTTTTATTGACCCATCCGCCCACACCGGCCTCCCCCCTCTGCTGATTTTGTTCTTTGCTCTGTAAAAATGTCAACTGACTTCCTCCTTTGCTCCTGTCATAATTACTACAACCGCTGGAGGGCTTTGAACGTTGCCATCTGTCTTTTTGGGGCACTTGCTGAAATGAATGATTCGGCCGTTTTTCTTGGGAGGACAGTCTCTTCTAAAGACAGCGGAGGTAAATCGCTGTACTCAGCGCCTAAGCTTGTTTTGCTTGTGGATTGTGGACACCAACAAAGGTGGTTAGCCAGCCAACCGTGTCTGTGTCTATGAAGAGAACAGGCCTTATGGACCCAGAATAGCCTTTCTGTTTTTGTCAGGGACAAGGTGAGGATGACGCCATGGGTAAGTGAGGGCAAAACTGTTGAGTCTTAAGGGAGGTGGAGGCTCTCAACATGTCATCAGGAGATCAGGAGTTACTTTCCACATATGCTACGTTTAGGCAGTGGATGAAGCTATGACATGATGACTTCATGAGTTTAGCTGCAAGATGCAAAGTCAAGATTGTCAAATTAAACAGAGCTTTTGCCTATCACAAGCTGGGACAGAACCATGCCAAATAGCCCCAGGTTGATAATCGCCTTTGCTGACAGTGCTGCCAGATGGATTAGGTCTCCTACTCCCTGACCAACTAGCCAAGCCAGGCAAAAATGAACAGCTAATTGCTGAAGAGGGGACTACCCTGAAATACAGTTTTTCTTCATACACGCACAGTATTATGTCAATGATGATCTCCCAGACGTCATCCAGAATCCAAAAGTTTCACCTCTTGCGCACAGGCCTCCTCCATATGATAGTTGAGGTGTTAAAGGTCGGCAGGAGCTGGCAGCAAACCCACCAAGTCACTCTCATGACAGTTGGGCCCATATTCAGCAGCTACAGCTAGTCACAGCTCTGGGTAGCAGTCAGAATGGTTTGAGTGGAGCTGGTACCTCACAGCAGAAAGAGCCCAGTAGGCTGCGCATTTCCAGCTGCTCAATTACCCCTTGAGACCCATGCTCAGCACTGAGACACTCAAAGCATCGCTCATGGGAATTGACAACAGTGATCAGACTGCGTCACGTCAAACAAAGCCACCCTTGAACAAGTTGTCATCGCAGGCAGTGAAGTCTGAGGCAGTGAAATAGAAGTGAGAACCTCCAAGTGCAAGCAGTCTTATTCTGTTGGTCACAATGAAGCTGAAATGTGATTTAAAACAGTCACATGCTCATTTTACACTGGTTGGTTTCCACCAGGGAAAGCTTGATTATCTTGGCGTGTCTTTGTGCATGCTAATGGCATGTACAGATGTTAAAGACAGTGTAATCAGATTAGTCATACAGAATAATGTATTTGCTTAGATGTTGTTTAAAGACAATGGATCTTATTAACGATGCAAGTACAAAATTAATTCCTGTGTAAAACCTTAATGAGGGCAAACATGATTGCTTTTGTCTATTCATTGACAGGCTGAATTTGTCTTATAGTCATTAATGGACGATGTTGGAAACATAGTATTTTATTCCACTCTTTTGTATCACGCTGAAGATGCTAGTTCAGTAAATGATGAATCATTATTTTCACACTCTGTTATTAGACATAAAGGCACTGCAACTCCTGACTGATCTGGACTCAGAGGGGAGTGAGATCATGATGGGTTGCCTACCAATGGTCTGGTCCCTTGAGTCAGACAGCCAGGAGCCCACCAGCGGTCTTCATCAGTGGACGTGATGTTCCTTTGGTTGCCTATGATGTTGCAATTACTAACAATATGCCATAAAATAGACACAAACCACCATCTGTTATCCTGCCTCTAAATGACAGCAGATGAACAATAGGTACAGAATGGAAAATGGGTCCATTCATTTATGTGGGCTCATACAGTGAACATGTGGACAGTCAGTGTCACATGTATGGTCTGCGGTCGATCTCTGTGTAATGGAGTCATAATCTTTGCTTCCTTGGTCATAAATCTCAATCAGAGGACCCAGACGCTGTTGCCACTCTACAGTAACAGTAAAGTACTTAAAAAGGTGGATAGGTAGTGGCGTAATGAATCATGTAGAGGTGATAATGATCACGAGAATTATGATGACAGCACAGGTGATGATGAGGATGATGACTATAGCACATGTTTATGGACACACTAAACATTACAGTGCTCACTTGAGACATACTTGTTGTATTTTTAACTGACTGAATTTGATTGTTTTTGTGAAGGTGAAAAAACTAATCAGCGTATTCTCTTGAGTGAAGTCCTGAAATAGAATGGATAAAAAATGGCTGGAAAATCAGTGACCTGACAATTGTTCACATCCACTTCGCACAAAACCAGCTGTGAGCTACACCACTTGTCGGCATGTGTTTGGTGGTGTGTGTGTGTGTGTGTGTGTGTGTGTTGATTGGGTTGTTGCGGTAATCAAAAGCAGCATATGGAGAGGGACGGGCAGTGTTGCAAGTACTGTTAAGAGGAACATGGAGTTGCCAGCAGCAGACTTAGATTGGATAACTTAGGCAGAGAGGGGATGCTTGCTGATTTCGCTTTACCACTCAAACTATATGGTCGGTTAGCCTGCTCTGATTGCTGTATTCTGCCTGCTGCACTCTAAATATTAATCTGTACCAAGACTCAGTAGGAACATTATGGTCGTCCATTTGCAGGTGACTTTCCACATTACTTTTCCACGTCCCATAGTATGTAAATTTATCCAGCCCCCATTCACTTTAACGCTAGTGTTATCTGTCCATATTCTACAGCAGCATTCACTTGTGGTTTTATGAACGTGACTTGCTATGGGTTATAATGCAGAGCTGCTCACATCCACACACGCACACACAGAATTTCCTCTTCTTTCCCCGACTGATAAACTGGTTTCCATTTGCAAGCATCATGTGTAATTTTTACCCTGCTTTTTCCCTTGCCGTGTCCTCATTGACAAAGAGCCGAGAACATTAAAGAAAAGGCTAATTATCAGCTCTGTAGAGAAAGACCAGACAGGTTATGAAAACATGCCCAGTTCTGATCTGATATATAATTATGCTCCGTATGCCATATATTAATAATCAGAGTTATGTGTTATGATAATCACTTGTGTTGTGGTGCATATCTAATTCTGTGTGGCAAGGGTATCCCGTGTGTATGCTGACACCGGAGTGGAGACCTGACAACTGGAGAAAGTGTCTTCCGGGGTGGAAATATTTCTTTCTCTCTTAGAAAGTCAAACCAATGTCACTGTGCGGCTATTGTAACAGATCCAGACTAATTTGCCAGTGCTAAATCTCATGAGCTGTTTGATTATTTGAGTGAGCACCTCTCTCTCTATTCTGATTTATTCTGCTGGAGTGGGATGAGGAGAAGGGATAAAAGGGTGGTGCAACAGAGGCATGGTACGATTGATGAGATGGAAAAAGAGAAGTCAATCCATGATTGAGTGCAGGATCAGTCAGCTATGTTTGCTTTTCGGCTTGGCTTCATGTTACACACGCAGACACTGTACACATTGTGCAAAGTCACTCAGCAGGCTTTGGACAAAGACAGTTTTCTCACAAAGGTTGAGTCAACTTCAGGAAAATTTGGGCAAGACAAACCAAGTGGACGCTGGTCGCACAGTGACATCAGGAACTGGGTTAATGAACGATTTTTATGATCTGATCAAGACGTCTGAAACAATTGGATAAATGGAGAGATTTAATCATGCTCCTATTTCAATCTTAAATAACCTTCTGTGCTGCAAAACACATACACATATTTACATAAATATACTTGTATGCACCCGTGCCTTTAAAGTTAGTTGTAAAGTAGGCTTCATGTAAAATCCATAATTCTTAATAAACAATACAAAGCAAACATATAATTCAGTCATTCAGAGTGTAATGTAAATGTAGACGGTCATAAGCCAATGCAATTGCAAATAATTTCAAATGCTTATCATCTTTTGATGATTCTTTTTTGCACCAACAAAAGCTTAATTAATCTGCCATCCTGCTCCATTCGCCTTTCAGAACACTATTCTTGACGTACTCAGATGAAATTGAAATGCGGAGGTCACCTGAACTTTCTAAAAAGATTGTATCAACAGGGCAAAAAGTTTCAGATAATCACTCATGATTGTATTGACCCCTTTGACCCACACGACTGACTGCTACTAAACCTCTCAAGCATGGCACCACCTACGAGATGAACCGTAGCTGGCAACCCACATGCACTTGAGCCAAAATACACACACTCACACATGTATGCAGGGGCACGCTGGTACGCAGCATGAGCCTGGCTCTGTGGAGAACACTCGACAGTTATTGTGTTCATTAACGTTCAAATGTTTCTTTATATTATTTTTGACCTCACATATCAGGGTCAGGGTGAGCGAGAAGGTTCTGCCAGTTCACCCTGTGAAAACACATCGCTGCCATCATTTCATTTTCTACTTAAGTGTATCATCAGTATCCACCACTATGTTGCTACTGTAGAGTACAGTACATGTTGAAGTTGACTTAAAGAGGTTGTGAGTAGGCAGATGTGGTTACATAAGCATCTTTACCAAGGACATAATGTATATCTGTCTATTTATATTTGTCTATATTTGATCAGGACAGTACACAAAGTTTTGTGCATTGTATACTAGACTGATGGCTGATCGGAATAAATTAAACGTAATCTACTTGTTTATAAAGCCAGAGTAGAATAATTTAAGCTGATTAATGGCCTCATGGCCTGGTTTTTGTAGGACATCTTAAGTGGACAGAAATACATGTATATAATATATAATAATAGTCTGATTCTGGTTGAAGTGGAAATAAGATGACCTATACTGGTAGAACAGATATACTCTCAATTACCAAAGTATTAGGTACACCTAGATAAAACTAAGACAGTCTAATACCAGCATAAATGTTACCTTCAGGAAGGTTATAATGTTCAGTTTATGTTAAAACTGTTTTAAAGAGGTATTTATTCAATTTCATGGTCATTTTAGAGGTTGTAATTTGTGGTGCTGTTGACCTGTATTGCATTATACTGAGAAGTGTTTCGAATATTTTGTCCACCATGTTTACATCAATGAGGGTAAACTAAATATTAGGAACACCTCTCATTATAACCCATTACAATTCAACAACATCAGTTGAATCAGCACCTCAAAACAAAACAGTTTTGACAAAAACTGAAATACATGAAGGGAGGATTTATTGCAGGACTGTTGTATTAGACTGCATTAGTTTTACCTAGGTGTACCTAATAAACTGACAGCTGAGTGTAGTTTACGATATATTTTGAGCATATGTTCCTCTTAACTACGTAGTATGTATGGCCAGAGCAATAACAGTTCAATCTGTTTCTGAAGTGAACACAGTCACAGTTTGCTGCCACCTCTTAAGAATACTACCACTGTGTGAAAGCCTATTTCTGAAATAGTAGTAAGTTAAATTCACTATTCAACACATTATATACTGCATGCTGAGAAATAAAAAGGCTTAGGTGTGATGGAAAAATGTATTTCCTTAAAACCAAAGTAGCCCTTTAACAAGCCTGGGTTTATAGAACTGATGAGCCATTACAATAGGGTCCACTTCACCCAGGTGTGTGGAGGTGGGAAAGAAAGCTGTGTTTGAACTTCTCTCTCAAACTCTCTTTTTTCATTCTTTACACAAAATTTCTGTCCCTTTTTGTGTGAACAATCGAGTGCAACACCACGAGTGTCTTCCAGGAGAAGCAGTCTGAAAATGTGCTGCTTTATCCCCGTATTTAAACGATTATCGCGGCTTTTCACCCCTGCGAGAGCAGCAATTCTGAACAGCTGCAAACACTCCTGCCTTCTGACGTGGTTGGACGACATGTCGTACGAACTAGATCTTTTCTAGCATAACCAAGCCCTTAGGCTGAACTGAGTGTCATTCTTGTGTGACTTTTGTTTGGTCTCTCAGCCCCTTTCCTCGCAACTCTCTTTCTTCAAAGAAAAGAAAAAAATCATAGGCAATTTTCTCCATGCCATATTCCCTATCTCAGACCTCTTCCCCCACAATCATTTTTTTGAGTCAGTTTTTCTCTTATGGCTGACAGTACTGGGCCAGGTGAGTGCTGTGAGACCTGGGCAGCCTGCATTGTGACAGATAGGACTCCCACTTCCCTAATATCAAACCGCAGGCGACACCAGCTCCAGCAGAGTGTAATGGAAAACCTGTGTTTTGTCCGCAAACTGACCCTCATGCTCCTGAAAGAGAATGAATGCTCCTCACTGCACCTCGAAATCACACCCAGATGTCATCAGTGGTCTGGATGGAGGAGGCCCTTGGGCAATGGTCAGCGTACCCTTCTGCCTCACTCCTGGTGTTTACATCAAAGTGAAAAATGTAAAAACTGGAAACAGATTGGTGTCTGGGGGGATAGTGTTCTCACTCAGACCTCAGTGCTCACAATGAAAGCTTTAGCCTACACAGGGCATAAATTATGTAATATTTCCTGTTCCACATTTGAACTAGCACCAAAGATGACTGATAATGATGACTGTAATCATGGCTGGTACAAGTTGTTGTAGTTGTTTGAGGAATGGTCAGCTGAGCTCCCAATGGTGTAGTAATGAGAAAAAAATATCTTGAAGTATGTTGAAAATATTCACAAAGTTGATATTTGCTTAGATTAAGCTACTAAGAGTTGTTTTTTTTAGCCCTCTCATTCACAGCCTCATAATTGAAATGGACACATTCTTGTTCCAAGTAGCTACTTATCTGAGTGTTTCTCTCAGAGAAGCTTTTGAAGAGTTGCATCCCAAGAGCATGATTCAGAAGAGTCCTCAGTCAAAGCTGCATTTGCTCATCTGGACCCCCAACACATCCACATAACAGGCTTTCAGCACTCCTTTTCTCAGCAGAGGAATCACATTGAACACACGCCAAGGAATAAAATATCTCATCTTCAAAGTGAATCAGGTATTGTGATCCCCGCTGAACTAATCTGGAGCTGATTCTTGTTCCTTGATTCTTGTTTGTGATTCTCAGCATATGGTTGATTAAAGGCAGACACGCTCCCCATAAGATTATCTGCAACAACACTTGCCTGGCTAACCAGGCCTCAAGGAGAAAAGAGTAAGACACTTAGAGGATGTATGGCATAGACTTCCAAATAGTGAATCAGTATTTGTGTCAGTGTATCAGTGTTCAGCTGTTTAGGATAAACCCTTGCAACCCTAGTGGGGCAGAACAGCGTTCTCCAGCAACATCTAGAAACAGCATTGCTTTCTCCTGCCCTGATGTGGCCACCTCGAAAGACCTGCATCAGCTGTGCTTTAAATGCCCCATGCTGACTCTGATCACGCTCCTGTTGGCATCCAGGACCCACGGACAGCGGACTATTTGCAGCACTTCCCTCCTGTGGTGCTCCTCTGCAATGACAGTGAGGCTTGGGTGGCGACTTTTGCTGGCTTCATCCCCCACAATGCAATGACAACCTGTGACCTTAGCCACAGTTAGTGTCCATCAAGTATTGCCAGGCATGACCAGACAGAGAGAATCAACTGGGTGCCCTGCTCTCCCCCCAAAATTATTCATTACTTCCATTCCATCACATGAGTCGTTTGTGCAAGGCCTTTTGCATCACCCCATCTGTGTCCGACTGGTGGCTGTGGTGCCCCCTGTTACACCGCGCTGGAGGGTCCTGACACCCTTTTGCAGCAGCTGCTCAAATTTATTTCACAGATCTCTGTCAGGCTATTGTCAATTGACAGCCATTGCAGCTTGCTTTAACTTCAGCTATGACACTGAGTGGCTCATGTGCCCCTTTGGTCACCCCAAACTGTATGCTTGACTGAGAGGGTAGGTGTAAAATAGAGTGGCCTCATCCTGGGATCATAGAACTAGAGTTGCAATATGTAACTCTTGTTCGTCTTTGTGGATGTGCAACCTTATTTTATGAAGCCACTCAGAGGTCACATAAAATATTGTTTCTCCAGTTTCATTGTTTTTTCTTGATTTGATTAATTAACCAATTTCCACAATGTTCATAAGTAGTTTTTGGTACACAAAAACATTACACAATATGGATTCCAAAATTCAAAGATATTAGTCATTTTACTCTTGGAAAGAAGATTTTCTGTGAGTTTATTTTCGACTGGAACATTATGGCAAGACAAAAAGTCTGGACATCTTTAATCCCGCCGTGATAATTTTTCAAGTCTTATCTTGCTGAAAGGTGCAGGCATTCAGAGTAAGAAAAAGGAGAAAGACAAGTGAAGGACATCACTCTATATTTGTGTCATTTCATGATAAGAAACACATTTTTCAATACACTGGAGAGTGTCATGAAGCTCCACTCCAAAATGTTAGGATATTAGACACAAACAATGGTCTGCCATTCAAAATAGACACAAAGGATCTCTCATAATGGAGATCCACAGATTAAACCCTTAAAGGAGCAGCGGTGCATGATGTTGTACTATTCTAATGACTTGCCATGATGACCAAAGTGATGTATTTGCATACAGGGAGACTTCACTTACAGCAACTTTACAAAGCAAGGCTGGAGACTTTGAGACATGAGGCAAGGCAGCTAGTTAGTAAGCACATAACATTTAACCATTAAAGCCTCTGTCAATGTTAAAGCTGAGCTGAACTTCAAAAGCTGTTCCGCTCTGGCTTGTCACTCTAATTGCCACTATATCTCTTGACAGACTTAGAAAATGTCAGTTACCACCACATTTAATTAGTTTTAACAAGAATACTGAGGGGAATCAAGTTTAATTAACTCAGATGAATTATTCCAATGACTAGAGCTCATTTGTATTTCACACTGCTATATTGTTCAACTGTTTTTTATTTTTTAATTTATTGTATGTGTTGGCCTGTTATGAAACGTGTTTATTGCTGTTGGTATGAAGCTGATTGAAGTTGACATTTGAGCATTATGCTGTAATTTCCTGCGGATTATTGAATGATTATGAGAACAGCACAGCACCCTTAATGTATAATTACACTGTATAATTGTAATCATCTACTTATTTATGTTGTAGTTTGGTTAAAAAAAAGACAAGGGACTGGCCCTGGTTCAGTTACTATCATCAAGACTGAGAAGCCTTCTGAATATCTAATCTGATACTATGCAGAGTGGTGCTTGCATTACTTCTATTTGTGTTGTTCTTAAAGCTCACCAACAGCATGAAACTTCAACTCACACACTTCAGTTTGACCTCATGAGTCCCTGTGGACACTCAGTCCACCTTCAGCTCTTCTGCAAAAGTATTGAGAGACCTCACTGTATGATTATTATAATTGTTTTGACCTCATCATGAACTGTCAGCAGAATAAATTTCAAACATTGCACAGTATTGTACATGTGTGTGTGTGTGTGTGTGTGTGTGTGTGTGTGTGTGTGTGTTNCTGTGTCCATGTACATATGAATGTGCATGTGACACAGCCCTAGGTGTTTGGTCTGCAGTGGCATCACTCTGATGTTCTTGCTCCAGATGTCTCTCTGTAGGCCAGGATGTGCGGATGTTTGTATGTGTGTGTGTGTGTGTGTGTGTGTGTGTGTGTGTGTGTGTGTGTGTGTTTTCTCTCCTGAGAGCTTCACAGTGGGGGACGGCACCAGGGTAGAGGTCCATGGTGCTGTGGAGTGTGACGTAAATGCACAGCGCTGTCCAGGACCTGAAGCGATGCACTGTATTGTGAAAGGTCATGCATGTGTGTGTGTGTGGTGTGTGTGTGAGTATGTGTGTGTGTGTGTGTGTGTGTGTGTGTGTGTGTGTGTGTTCAAAGGTCTTTTCCTACATTTTGGCAAAGATATATGATATAGGTATAAGGCATATATATAAATATATATAAATATATATATATAAAATCAGATACAGTAGTGTTTCAAGTAAAGATAATCACATTAAACTATTAAGTTGTACTTGTGTACTAAAATACTACTGTACTTATGTAATCAATGTCAAGTATTTTGGGGTGCATAAATAGTGCTAGTTATGTTTACATTCAGTGTTACTCACCAGAATGCATTGTATGTATCCTTGAGCTCTAACAAATGTGTTGAATGCATTTCCTTCCTCATAAAGTTTTTAAATATTTTTCAGTTTATTGAATTGCATTGTTTACATCCATGTCTTCTTCTGCCCTGTCTTTGCCTGGGCATTGCTGCCTATCTTGACGTGTTACAGCCACCTGTTGATCAGTGGAATCGTGTCAAACCACTGGCAGGACTGTGTATTGCTACTAGAGGTCAAAAACTCCACAGGGAACCTTTAACATTTAGTACTTGAACAAATGTACTTGAATACATTCATATTTTACTATCAATGAATTCCAAATAAAATGTTATCATAAAAACATGTATTAAAAGTGTGTTTTTGTATGCACTTAAAGTTTATTAATATTTTACTATTATTGTGTCCTGATAATATACATATTGACACATTTGAACTTTAATTGATTTTGCAAAGCTCATGCATTACTGTAAGTCCCATGATCTGCACTCTCACAGTCTCAGTAAATGACCAGACTTGACCTTAGCCACAAAAAAATATTGCTGTGTGATGTTTTTGAAAAGTGATCTAACAGCACTGTGGGATTGTGGTCATGTATTCTATCATGAATTTACTTTTGCAAACTGTCTGTGTTTTGTATGGATGATGTATTTTGAGAGACAGAGAAAAGTGAGTTTTTGTAATTTTTTATTTTTTTTTATCTTGTTGGTTGTTTGACAAGCTCCCCTATCAGTAGTTGTTAGTGAAACCAGGCACGTTTCACCCTCTGCTGGGATTCCTCCTCATGTTCCCATGTCCTCAGGTGACTCCAAATGCCACATCCTTTATCACTCAACTTTCCTCAGCAACGATGAACACATGAAACCAGAGAGAAAACGAAGCGAGCACACTGAATAAGTAATCTGCAGAAAATTCACCTGGGAAATTGGGAAAGGACAACATTGGTTGAGTCAAACATTTAAGCCCCGAGAGGGAATTAAGATGTGTATACTTAAATTCTCAAGTCTAAACCTACTGTCATCTTATTATAATCCTTAAAAAACCATTGACCTAATTTGAATGGACACACGTCTGGGAAACATTGAAGTTTTAAGCCCTTAATCTTTCCTAAGTCCCCTTCATTACAATGTGTGTCTATATACAGTTTGCAGTGCTTTATGATGATGAAGCACCACATTGTGATGTATTTGAGTGTAAATGCCTTTCTCTGTCCCCCCTGGGCTGTGATTAGTTTACTCCCCTTTAGACCTTCAGACAAAACTTTATTACAGTTTAATGTTTGAACAGGGCCCTGCCAGGTAAGAGCCCTTGGCCAGCCAAGGATGGTGCTGCTGTCTCAGGAGGGCTACAGACAGTTTAAAGTCTCAACACAGTGAGCTGAGTCTGGAAGAACCCAGGGGGGGCTGGGTGCAGTCCTCCCCAGTATAAAGCAATGATAATGGTGAAATCTCCAGGGGAGGAATGTAATCTCTACGTGATCAACCACTTTAGTCTATGGGCCAGTGAAATTGACACCGACCCACGAGGTACAGGTCCAGTCAGATGGAAAAACATGTCTTTCACCTTGAGAGTTGACAGGATGGGACAGAACAGAACCTTCCCTTCCATTAATGCTGCTTGCTGCAGTATAAACCCACTGCAGTATATCTACTCTCTGCTTTGCACAGTCAAGGCATTTTCCATTCCTGTAAAGCATACAGTACATGAGCATTTTATGAATAACATATTTCAAGATTTATCATGAAGCACCAGGGGGTGGAAAGTGTAGACCCAGTCAAATATTCTGTTAGTTACTCAAATTTTACTGAAGTAAAAGTTTGTGGACTCAACTCCTTGTCTTTAACTTGAGTTAAAATGTGAATTACAGTTGGATTTACGTTTGTCGGCTGGCCAGAAACATGACTCCAATGGGATGAATTTTTGCTCTGTCTAAGCAGTCAATTGTTAACACCCGCAATAGCCGATGGTATGTCAGACTTGGGTATGTGTGTGTTTGTTTTTCTGCCCCCTAGTGGCCAGAAATAGCTTAATGCAGCTTTAACATTTTATATTGCCTTTTGCGCCTTAGTAACTTAAAAGAACAGTTCAAAATCATGTCATATTTACACTTTTTACACTGTTTTTGTGCGGTTTAACAAAAGAGATACATTGTAATATATACATTTATTAATATATAATATATATATAATAAATATATTTATGCTAAGCTAAGTTTCTGGAGGAAGCTTCAACAGACAGATATGAGAAGTGTAAGTAAGTAAGTAAGTGTATTTCCCAAAATATCAAACTATTCCTTTAATTCACCTGACCTCCACAGGGTTGATGCAAACAGAATTTATGACTAGGCAGTTCCTGATGCTGCCCTGAAGAAAATCTTTCAAATTTTGCATTCTGTAACAGATGCGTAAGATCTAAGATTGTACTTAAACCCAATATATCTCTGAAATGACTTGGAAAATTCCCGGCAGCATAGGCAAATGTAAATGTGTGATATTTTCTTTATCAATAAGTGTTCACTTGATATGAAACAGAACATCGCCAAAGGACATCAAAGGAATTTCTATGTTAAGTCATGAATATTTCATTTTGGTTAGCCATTTAGATTGAATATCTAATTAAATCTCTCTGTCCCTGGGGGAATATACACAATGATTCTGCAATTAATTTGATACTTAAAGGCAATGAGCTGATAATCTAAGAACACACCCACTGAAACAGCTTGTGATCAACACTCATCCTTGTATATTTACATTGAGAGGCCAGTGAAGAGTGTGTAGATTTGAAAGAAAAAGCTACATCTAGACGCCTCGATAAAAGATTCATGTGACAGCAGAGATGAATAAAACATGTAGGAATGATCCAGGGGTCAAGCAAGCGGTAAATGTGGGCGTAGCTATGTGTCATGAGATGTAAATATTGTTCTGAGAAAAAGAGATGTTTCGCTGCCTGGCTCAGACTGACAGAGATACTTGAGCTGCCTGCCAGGGAGAAGAAACACAGCAGCCGTTAGTTCTCTGTGGGAGAAACCAACCTGCACTGTGATTCTTTATGATAAGAGTCATTCATTATGCATACATTCAGCTTTGAATATGGCAGCCTTAAATAAATGATACCACCACTGCCAATCCTAAAGCAATAGAGGCTTAAGAGAGATGGACAGACAGACAGACAGACAGACAGGTGGTGGAAGATGATGATGAGGCTGAAACTGAGGAATAAGAAAAGTTTATTAGCCTTTATGAGTTAGAGAGTCGTTTCAGTGCCTATGAATTGTGTAATAAGATACAGTTTGACGCCAGGAGCAGCTGAGCGCCGTTTAAAGTAGTTATGTGTTCCCTTGAAAGAAATAAAAAGTTGTAATTTGGGGATGTGGCTAAAAGTCTCTGTCATTTATTTCCAAAGTAGTTTGTATATTGCAACAAAAAAAAAAAGAAAATCTAACTCCAAAAAGAACATTGTAGCTAGATTCTGCCTGGAAAGTGTATTACAAACTTGGATCAGCAACATTACTCTAATATGTGTGCGTTCATCTGTGTCAAACTGCCTGGCTGGTGAGAGCAAAAACTGTGTTGAGCAACATTTAGATGGAGACCGTCAAGCTTCAGTTTATCACTGAAATAAACCTTGTGTTTAGCTTGTGTGTGTTTGTGTGTGTGTGTGTGTGTGTATTCAACTGCCATACAGTAGAGAAGTTCATCATGCACATGTGTAGGTAATTCTAATTGTTGCTGACATACTGCACTATTTTGTCTGCATCAAGCATGTTTATGGTTGTGTGTTTCTCACACACCTTCTAGCTAGGGGCACTGTAAGGCTGTACTTAGACACAGCGGTGCTTTGAGCTAACATTTCTCACAGTGACAATGCTAACATGCTGATGTTTAGCAGGTATATTGTAAGGTGCGCCATGTTCAACATATTGTAGTTTAGCTAATAGCTAATATAGCCATTGGCATTAAATAGTAAAGTACAGTTGAGGCTGATGCTGTTATTAGTTTTATAGGTATTTGGTCATAAACTAAAGTATTGGATGAATAAAAGTTTTGACATGATGATGGCGCTAGACGAAAAGTCAGAGCATCACCAAAGTCAGTAGGCTACATCGTCTGGGAACCATGGATGTTTTGACAGAATGTCATTCAGATGTTTCAGTCTGGACCAAAGTCATGGACTGACCGACAGACAACATAACACATTCATAATGATGAAGACTTACTACTATTACATTGCTTAGTATAATGATAATAATAATAATCTATGTTGCCTATCACAATCACAATGATCACTGTAAAAATTCAATTGAAAAGTTGTGTTTCAAGCTATCAGAAGAGTTCTTGCTCTATACTTATACTCTGATGACATCCACATGTCTCTTATAGCATAATTCCAGCGCATTCGGCCTCTTTGTTCATGAACCGTGACTAATGCTCAATATTCATGTGTGAACGAGAACGGAGTGATCAATGTGGCTCAAGGCTTTGAAGGGAGCAAAGCAACAACTTCCCTCCCCTTTTCCTCTCACTCTCTCTCTCTCACTGCTCCCCACTTTCATTCCTCCTCTGCTGCTGAACCCGACGAGCCGCATTTATCACGCCTCTATAAGTATAGACCACATGAGTGCTTGAATATTCTCTCGCACACACACACACACACACAAGCGTAGCATGATGCAATCTATTTCAATGTTGTGTTGGATGCATTAGGGGGATGTGTGTGGATGAGTACTGACAAGTGTTCAGTAACTGTCTTTAGCAGGCCACTGTTTCACACTGGAGTCATGACGCCACTGGTGAGGCTTAGGATTTGACCCACATGCAATTACATTAAACTCGACGTAGAGAAGACTGCATTAATTATGGGTCTGGATGTACAAAAACGGACAGCGATGCATAAACAGAAAAACCTGCAGGAACATAGGCTCACAAAAGCTCTCTCTGCTCTCTCTCTCTCACACATTTGCTCTTCTCATTTTCATGCTGCAGATTACACTTGTTGGCTCGCTCGCTGAAAGGAGGGCACTGTGTCCCTGATAGCAGGGACTTGCAGTATTTCCACTGAATCCTCCTATTTTCAGTTGAACCACTGACACTCTGCTTGGATTACCTCACGCTCCTCCACTGAAAGAGCTGCTGGAAGTGATTGCTCTGTGATTGTTGTGTAATTTTCCAGGGAATGGTGCAGGAAAGGAAGACTGCATTCGCTACAAGAGTAGTCAGAATAATGATATCTATAAGCTCTCTGAAATGCACAAAAAGATGAGGAAAAAAAACAGCAACTCAAGTATCAAATTGTTTCATATTCCTAAATAATCCCTCAGATGGGGAAGGATTTTAACACTTTATAGTTCGATTTAGGAGAATACGTTCAAATGTGGCAACTGTGTAAAATGCAAAACAGTCTATGAATGAATGTGGATTATACTTCTGCAACTGAACTGGACCCTAACGTGTTTAAGCCTCTATATACCAGCATTTAGATTTCTTTGTCTATTTCTCTTTACTATATTGTGGAAATGCAAATATTCCCAGATAGATTGCTGAACCACAAGCTATACATTCAATGGGAATAGCCTTCACCACCGGAGCCCTTCAAGAAGGATGGATGGAAGGTATCACTGTCTTAAAATAAGCTTTGTTGGGAAAAACGTGTGGGGATAATTTCAGCAAAAATAGCTCTCTCATCGAGTAGCATCATGTGGAGGAGGAAGGAGAAACGCTATAAGCTGCTTTGAGAACAAAGAAGAAATTGGGGAGAAATTGCTGTGAGGAAAAAAAAGTATAAACTTTGAAAATGGGGTGTCATGAGAGTGATGGGTCTCTATAGATACAGAGGACTAGTAGGACTGGTGTTGATGTAGCCCATGAATAAGGAATCAAGCCCGAACGTCCTTTGGGTAGCTGGCCGCTATCCCACAGAGCTACCCTGGTCTGAGCCCAAGGGAGGCTCGTCTCATTCATCATTAACTGCGGCTTAAGGTGAATGAAGGAAAAGAGACCAGAGACATGAAGGGAGTCTGAGACGATGCGGGAGAGGGAAGGCGACAGATGAAGGCAGAATTGGAGGAAGATTGTTGAGGGGTTTGGGAAGCAGATCAAGCTGAGAGGGCATGATGGTGTGGAGGATGAAAAAAAATCAAAATCTGGAAGGAAGACTGAAAGAGAATCATGAATTAAAAGGGGAAAGGAGATAAAACATACTCAGGAGCGGATTGAAAGGGGAAGGGGGAAGGGGAAGAAATGACAGCGGGAGAGGAAGCGGGTGAAAGGTGAAGGAGGATGGTCGGGGTAGAGGAGGTGACTCCTGGGAGGAGATACCTCCTTTGCAAATCCGCACCGATATTCCTGAGCAAATCAATACGTGCGATCACATGCACAGTGACATGACCTCACCTCTTGCAGATGAGTTTGATGATGTGTTTAGCTCTGATTTGCATATGTCCCATCATTACTGTGATTGCAAGGGCAGAATGAATAAGCACTTAAACCAGTTCACATATAGGTCAATGTTAATAGTTTTTCCATATCAGCAGGAGCAGCAGATCGGTCACATTTAGTAGCTGATGAGACACTTGAGGTGAGGCAGAAGGATCTTATCGGACCATAATTAGACTAGCAGATTATTCTTTAAAGAGACATGTACTGTATAGTATGATGCTGTTATTAAAACCAGTGGTTCCCAATCTGAGAGTCAGGAAAACAGAATTATGTTTATTTTTCTGGCTTTTGCCTAGTCTTAGCTTTTTTTTCCCTTGTCAATTTGATTTCAAATGAATAAGCCTAAGAAAGGAAAATCACTCGAACTGCTCACAATTCATAGACACACACTTTGTGGTGAGGGATCGCTAATAGGCATAGCTTTGTATTAAAATGCTCGATGTGTGGTTTCAGTGTATCTCCATATTATTTTTCGACATTAAACATTCAAAATTGAATGTAGAGAAACAACAATCAAAGTTAAAGTGTGCAAAAAAAAAAACACTCTTAGGTATTATTCATTCAGAGTTTAACATGCAAAAACTCAGCTAATCTGCTTCATCAGGATAGTGTGGATGTGGTTTGATCCGAGTCCCCCAGTTTAAACGATTTCTGATTGAATGCCCCTATCGGAAGGATGACATCATTTGTCTGTGCCTTTGGTTACGGTTTGGTTAGGTTTAGGGAAACATTGTGATTTGGGCTAAAAGGATTACTTTGTTAGGTTAATCGTCATGGTTACAATAATAAACAAGTTGTTAAGCATATATTGTTTTGGGGCGCTCGCTGAAATGACTGATGCCGTCTTTCTTCTTGGGTGGACAGTCTCATTTGATCAGATCAGACTGTGGCCTGGCGACAAAAGCAAACAACCCGCCAACTGTCTTCAGATTTGGATTCAAATGTTCAAGTGCAGGCAAGATATCTCTCATTCACGTAGAACCCAAAGCTCACACTAAGACGCTGATTGAGAATTCAATAATGTATTTTTCTCCCACACCAATAAGTGGACGGCTCATTTTGGAACAAAACTCTTCTAATATTCTTCTTAGTCTGTCAGTCTGTACTTAATTGATGGGTTCATCTAAAAGGGAATAGCAAGCTGTCAGCAGCCACCAGCTGTGGACTGACATGCTTGGTCAGCCAGTGTTCAGCTGTAGCTTGAACACTTCCTCCTCTTCTCTCTCAGTCCATGTCTCTCTCTTTCTCTTTCTCCGTCTCCCCCTCTGTCTCTCTGTTTTGACACACATAGCTCGGCTGAATCAACAAACTATGACAGCTCCAGTGAAATCAGCCTCTGAGTAAACAGCAGTTTCTGCTCAGTTTCTGCTCAGCTGGGCCGCCTGTTATTGATTTCCAGTGAAATGGGAATTCACATATATGCTGTTGGAGGGCCTAATTAATTCCCTGTTTTGATGAGTGTCCCAGAATGTCTTGGCAGATCACTCGTGCTGCTTTATGAATCCCTCTCTGTGGGTTTCCATGTATACCTACAGTATCAGTACAAGTGCCAGCAGCAAAGATGTCGAGGAAAATGGTTTACACAATATGCAAATTAAGAACACAGCCGTGGTGGTATGTTAGAGGTGGTCAGATTGTACAATATGAGAGTTGTTCGTGCAGGTGTTCAAACTTCAGTAGAATACATTCAGTTTGAACATTTCCCCTTACTTCAAAGGAGAGTTGCAGCTTTGTGTGTGTGTCTGTGTGTGGGTGGGTCTGTGTGTGTGGATGTGCTTCGATATGGTAAAAGAACACTAATGCATTGTTTGGGAATGCCTTGACTTTGATGTTGCAGAGAAGGACTGTGTCTGTTCTGCAGGAAAGGGCAAATCAACTGATTATTAATCAGCTTAGAATGTTCTAATCACTTGGACTGAGACTCTAATCACACTCTCCTTGCTGACTTTGATCATCTTTTCACTGCAGTCGGAGAACCGCAGAAACCCGGTGAAGCAGACAGGTTTAAGAGGAACTGATGAAAACCAGATCGAATGTTTCCTTCCCTCTCAGTCCCCTCTAAACTAACCGAGGGAGAGGGTGTTGGTGCTGATGGGTTTTTTTTTTCTTCGATAGGGAAGTGGATCAGGTGCGTTTTGTAATTACTGTGTGACGGGGTGATAATACACAAACAAACACATACAGACACGTGCAAACAAAGATAGAGGCGCATAGTCAGGCACACAAAGCCACACATGCATGCGCACACACAAATGTCTCAAGCAGGTCAAGACACAGCTGTTTCATGGTCTGTAGCCCATTTTAGCTCTGAAAATACATATACCACAAACAGATCACTGTGTGCGTCACTGATTCTGAGCGGTTTTGTGCAGAACGTCTTAATTTCTGGAGAAAGAATCAGAAGCGCATCTGCATTCAGAGCGCCTGTCATTACCATCATCAGTTTCCATCCATGTGGTGAGGATCTCAGGCTGCGTGACACGTCTTAATCATTGGCATAATGAATGGAGGATAAGCCCCTGTGAATTCCAGCCTCGGTCTGACAGAGGTGATCAATAACTCCATATCGCACCATCTCGTTAGGCTCCGCCTGGCCTGCCGAAAGAGGAGGCGTCTTCCCCACATGGCGTCTGATGCAGGTAGCATTATTGGGCTCGCTATCACTCACGCGATTGTCTTTCCCGACAACAACCTTCACAAAGAATGTTCTTATCTCACTTTTGAAGGAACAGAAATGAAACAAAAGAAAACACAATGGCGAATGTGAGTGTTGTTGGCTGCTGAAAACCTGTCAAAAGAGTGATCCAAGCAAGATTGTTTTTGTAATTTTGACTGTGCAATGTTTGTGACAGCTATGCTTGGCTCTAGACGCTGCAGAGTGTAAGAATCGATAGGCCAAAATAACATATAAATATTAACATTTTAACATTTCTTTACCTCTTACAACTAATCCTGACTTGTTCTAATCTTTGTGAGGTATTGAGGCTACGTTGCTGCATTTTTACTAAAAAAAAGGATTTCTCGAGTGAACTACTATTTGGCGGTATTTTCTCTTGTGTCCCTCCATCACACAACTAATGTGGCGAAGCACTGAATCAGCAAACAGCAGATATCCAAGGATGCTCTGTAGCAATGTTGAATCTTTTTTTTTATGCCTGTCTGATTTATGGTAATAAGGCTTCAGAGGGGCCTCCTGACTGCACTACGCTCCTCTCTTTTCGGGTTTTGGACCAGAAGTGCATTTTCAGCAGGAATACAACGACAGCCCTGCAAACCAAACCATATGCCACAGAGTAGATGAGATTACATCTCATTATAAATGGATTCATCTGCTTTGAATACAGTCCAGCTCTCCCTGCCTTGGGACTTTCCATTACCAAATTACTTGAGGCCACTGGGTGGACAGTACCACAAATGGACTTTTAAGGGGCTTTTTAAATTCCGAATCATATGTTGCCTTTTTGTTCATTTCCTTGATTTATGCCCCTTTTTTTGTGTGTGTGAAGAGGATAAAATTTAATCAAAAAGGGTAATTCATACAAGACTGGAGAAGGAAAATGTATCTAGAGTTGTAATATTCGTCTTGCTGTTCAAATTGGGTATTAAATAAGTTTATGGAAAGTTTTGAATTATACAATGGATGTAATCAATTATAGAACAGATGTTAGATTAGCTGAGGCCGCCTGTCAGTTAGAAAGAACAAATGACTGAACTGAATCTCTAATAAGGTCATAGCGAATTGTTCATATGCTGATAAATTTAAAAAACGGTAATTTTGCATTGAGTAGCAGGGACTAACAGATGCCACAGAGTGATAGTAATACCATCTGTATGGGACAGCAAAATACGGAAGTCTTAATCTGCAATTGTGATTATTTTGGAATTTATTTTAAGCAAGTTGTTTTCTCTTTTCTCTTTTAGAGTATAGTATTCCACTTTCCACCTCCTCCCATCCATCCATGTGAATCAAGTCCATTGATATTTATAAACCTTTTGGCTCGACTCCTTCTTGGTTTGACCCAAAGCCACCTCACTAGACACCTTCACATAAGGTTCTCTTCAGTTTAGACTGTGAGCAAGACTTTGTGTTGGTGCGATTGGAGAGAAGCCAGAGAAAGAGGAGAAAGAGGAGGATAGGAAAGCACTACTTAAAATTGGAGGAGGAGTGAAACATCAGAAAGAGTTTGAGGAAATAAGACAGTGATGAGGATGACGAGGAGAAGGAAAAGAAGTTTCAGAAGAGGGGAAGAAGAAGGGTAGGTTTAAGGATAGGTTCACATTTTTTCAAGGCTATCTTAATAAAATACTCGCATTACATTTAAAGAGTTATTGATTGCTGTAATTGTTTCTCCTGTCTCCAGGCCATGTGGAATTTGTTCCCCATCTTACATTGAAATTTCTTTAAGAGGAGATCTCTTTGTGGTCAGTATTAACCGGAGAAACAATTAAAGTGGAAAAAAAACAACTGTTTCATGCATGTATATATGGGCATGTGTGTATTGTTTTAAGACAGACTTGAAAAAATGTTAACCTATTGTTAAAGCAGTAAAAATATAGGGCCAGTGAATTATGATATGTATGATATCTATTTTGCATAACCAATTACAAATGTTTAGTACATCTAATGACTTAATTAACTTTGCCACTAGTCATGTTTATTCTCCACTTCATCCTTGCCCCTGTAACTGATTCTGACATTTCTTGCTTTCCATCTATCCTTTGCAACCAGTTTGCGTGTGTTGCTGGCAATTATCTATACTGAGATTGATGTATTCTGTTCACACAGCACCTCTTTATTGCCGATAATGAAAATGAGCCTGATGAGAGCAGGAGGGCTGAGCCCGTACACTGGCTGGGCCGGGGGTAGTTTACTCTGTTCTCTTAATTAGACCCCTCCAAATCCCCAGTGCTCCTGACGGCAAAGTTTGACACAACCTGCTCTAATTGCTAACATGCGCAGATGTGATAAAGTATATTTGCTGTAGGATAAGGGGGGATTAGGATGCACTCCATGCACAGATCTGAACCTTGGGGACATGCAGTGGGAACAGCAGGAAATGTTTATGTGTATGAGGAAGTTACTACAGAGAATGAGGTGTACATGGTACGTTAAGTAATGCAGCATCAATATGATATTGAACCAGGTGTCTCTGATGAGATTGGTGAGTGTTCCTATCGCCTTGAACACTGAATTCAGAAACAGAACTCCTGAATAACAGATTAGTGGAAACTAATTTAAAATAGACTGTAACTTGCCAACCTCCAATATCCCTCATGCCCTTGAATGATGGCTCCAACCTCTTATTAATTACAGTCTCAGGTCTAGGGGTTTAAATACTTTATCAACACCATATTTGAGGTCACTGCAACTTTCTATAAGTGGAGCAATCCATGACTTTCCATATGCTTTTCCATATTACCATGTCCACTTTAAAACTGAGCCAATATCCCTTCTCCCTCAGGCTTGAATCTAACTACAGCTCCCACAGAGTGGGGCTACAAATAGAGCTGGTCCCCACTGAACCACATTGACCTGGACACACCTTGAGACAGCCCTCAGCCAATCAGCAGACAGGACAGATGTCACACATAACCATAGCTGCCCGAGCACATGGAAAAATGGGTCACATTCAACAGTAACATGCGACAATCCTTTGTTTTTTTAATGTTTTCCAGCCTTTCTGTTCTTCTGTCTATCTATCTATAGATTGAATGCAAGACAGTGAGTGAAGAAGGCTTTCACTTTGCCAGGAAAATGTCAAGACAGCAGTGAGGTACAGTGAGTCCTGTGCCTTACTTCAGAGAGGGCACACTGGAATTTGATTGATGGACTTTGACATTGACATTGTCCTCTCCATTAAAGTGTAAAAATTACTCAGTATGCTTAGACTAAAATAGAATCATTTTCCCTGGCCAGTATTCCCACTTCAATTCCCTGTATGGACTGTAATGTATTCATTAGTCCACAGATCACTCATGGCAGGGTTATGTTCCGCCATATTAGCTATGTATAGAAAATAATGAGTAATGCATATGCAAAGGGAGAGAAGTTATCTCAAAGCACTTCATAAAAAACTGAAATTGTATTGTGCACACAAAAACCCACATTAGTAGAAACACATGCACTATATGCTCTATATAACACATATTCACATAAACACGCATGTATGCAAGTGCCCACACATTTAAACACGAGTTTATTTATACCCACATTATAGCACTTATATGTGGCATGCACAGAAACAACAGAGATTCTAACATCCATGCTTCCGTCCTTTAGGGCAGTGTTACCATGGTTACTGCATAAGCACTGGCCTCTTCCCCATTTCCCCACCTAAAAGTGACGGTGTGATCAGCGCCAAGCCTCTCACCATCACCCCAGACCATTACTCTGTCTGCTGCTATCCTTAACAGTCATCAGTATCTCTCCTCTACTACAAAAGGACAGCCAGCTCTCCCTGAGTTACATTTGATCTTGTCAAAGTCACTCCTCACATTGCCAAACCCGGTGAGTGGCTTCAACCCCAGTGGCAGAGGGCTGTCTTACACCGGAGTCATTTCTTTTCCTTTTGTGTGTGTGTGCGTGTTATGTGACTGTGTCTATCTTTGTCCCAATGGACCATCTTAAATGTGTTTTTGCACTCACATGTGTTGTGGAGGCCAGCACTATTTTTTGTTTCTTTCATTATTTTGTTATGTCGTACAGATCCTTTCAGTTAATGCCCAGTGGACTGGAGATCGAAGTGAGAAGAAATGGAAACACACATGAAAAATGCAAGGAAGAAACTCCAAACTGATAAGAGTGATAACAGCATGTGTGGACCCTCAGGCCTTAGCAAGGGGTGATTGGAAAGAATATAAAATATACAGTAAAACCCCCAAGTGATGCATACAGAGTGAGAATCTGAGGAAAAATAACTCTTTTTATCTGTCCATCATCATCCACTTGTCAAAACTTAACTTGCCTTTCCCTGTTTTGAAGAGATAAGGAACAAGGTGTTCAAAGTGTAAGAGACAGCTGGAATCTGTCTGACTTGTTGAATAATGTACGGTAGGCTCGGATATGAAAGTTAAGTCACATTATTACTGCAAAATTAACTACATAAATTATCAGCATCTCTTAAATGCTATTCTGTTTTGCATTTTGACCGTCAGATTTGCTGGAGTTCCATTCTCCTTTCCTTGGTGACTTTGTTAATAAAAGGCCAGGAGGCAGCAACTGTTCTACCAGACGGACCTGCCCTGATTAGTGCTGTGCACCCTTATTAACCTTCAATGATTACTTCTCCTCATCACCATTAGGATGCAGTGGAGTTCCAGGTACTTAAGTAATCATCCAAAAAGATTCCCAATTCCTAATACAAATTAAAAAGAAGACAACCATCCTTGAAAAGAGATTGGTTTAATTAGGCAAAAACAGTGAGTTGCTATTTTTGTTGTTCACAGAACTTAATGACTATCTGGATTGGCAAAAGTGTGAAAGACAGAATCAAAGGGCTGTATTCTGCCTTTCTCCCTCTGTCTGATGGATTTCCCTGGCCAGAAAATCTGCAGAGAGATTCCATGTGATCTCTGATATTTACTATGTTTGATTGCATATGTTGTGTGATTGGATGCACAGGAGCCACTGGAATGAGAATTGAACGCTCTATTAATCTCACTTAGGAGCATTAGAGATGAGTCACGGAGACTATGAAAGGAGACGAGTGGAGAAACATAATGCTTTCTTCACCTTGGTGCGACTAGACGCTTTATTTCACAGAAAGGAATGAATCCTTGTGTGCATGCCTGTGTGTTTGTGTTGAAGGTGGTAGTGTCATTTATAATTTCATAACCTCTTTGATTCTAGAGCAAACCTTACCGATATTATTCAAATGTTTGAGGTAATTTAGAAACAGTGATGCCAGTTTGTCCTTCACATTTTTCAACTGTAAAATCCCACTCAGTACAAATCTTCGTCAAGATTCTGTAAAAAAAAAACCCCAACACATTTGTTACGTTTTATGTAAAAAGTGAATACTGGCCAATACATTGATATCAGATCTATATTAGTCCGACTATAAAGTCCCTAATTGCTACACATGTGCAGTGGCTGTCACAGAATTATTGCATCTACACATTCTAATAAAGTAAAGAAGAAACTGGAGGCTCCAGTTGGCTTAACGTTGGTCATTACACATTGGTGGATAGATGAAAAACTGCTTATCTTAGATCCTTACCACCACCAGTGGTGCAAAAATGTAACATTTGACCTGGAGGTGGAATGGCACCATGTAAAGCTCCATGCAAAGCTGTTAATCCTCTGTATGGTGACTGTTTTATCATATCAGACTCAACTTGTCAGGCTCAATAACATTGTAAGACTGTCACTTTCACCTTCAAGTAGCGTAAATGTAATAACTCTCTCATTTTAGACGTGTTCATTTTAGATATATGAATTACTGTACTAAACTTCATGGCAATCCACCAAATACTTATTGAGATACAGACAGTGAACCAAAGTGTTACACAAATACCCCCATCCCTACAGCCACACAGCTGACATGGCAAATAAAGCCCAGTTAGTGGTCAGTTCACAGGTTTACCTGTTTATTCTTATATTGCTATATTATCAAATATTTACATAGACGTAGTAAACACATAAAAAGTCAAAGTCAGAGCTCTTGTATTGTGCCAGCACTACTTGAGGGTGTCTTATACAGCCTGCTTTGAATTATACATCTACCCTTTGCCATATTGGTCCCATAAAAGAATTTGTGTGAATGATCTGTGAAAGGTGTTTAGATTGAAGCTAGAAAAACCATCCTTTGTGTTTCATTCCTAGCCTTGTAAAGTAAAGTATGCTGTCGTATGGATGTGTGTGTTTGCGTGTTGCTCTGAAAAGTTTACACTCGGTGTGTGTCCCTCTGGCTCAACGCTGACTGTGACTGATTAAGGGAAAAGTGTGTCTGCTCAATGTAAATGTGGTGGTAGGGCTCTGACAGGCAATTCTCTATGGAAGACACAGTCTAAACACGTAAAGTCATAATATTCACTCTGAGAAAATAAAGGAGTGAATTATTTAAAATGCATTGTGAAACACTGAATCTGTGGTACTGCAATAGCACAAACATGCCTGTCAATTCTTTTCATTTTTATTGGTATCTCTTATTACAGAAATACCATCCTGTTTAGGAAACTCCTGTCAATCAGATCTCTCATTGATTTCCAGCTGTAGCTCAGGAGGTAGAGCGGGTCATGTGCTAATCATAGGGTTAGTGGTTCAATCCCCGGTTCCTCTTTTCCACGTGTCAAAGTGTCCTTGGGCAAGACACTAAACCCCAATTTGTTCCCAATAGTCAGCACCTTGTATGGTAGCTGATGTGTGAATGTGAGACAAACAGTAAAGCACTGTGGATAAATGCAACCATTTATCATGCTGCAATCAAAGATTTCATGATGCACTCCAGAGTTGTTGAGTTGTAAGTCTGAAGGGTGAACAGTTACACTGACAGAAGGAGGTATTTCTGGTATTTTTCACTGTTCAGGTGCATCATCTGCAGTGATGCAGACCCCTTTCAATCACAACTAAGTGAGAAAAAAACGCACATTTAGACTTGGGGCATGTTGAGGGATTACATCTCCCAGCTGTAGCTGCACCTAACAGGAGCCTGACGAGGCTTCTGGGGAAAAGGGGATCTTAGCTGTTCTACTTGGCTTGCAGCCCTGATCTGCACAAGTGATGGGACAAATGATGGATAAATGAACAAATTCCCTGTTTTTTCCTTTTGGTGATATGTAGTATGTGATAGAGGGGCCCTCAGATTCTCAGTAAGAAAGTCAGCCAGAAGAGATGCAGGCCCCATGTAAACCCATAGTCATGGTCCTTAATGTTCTTATAGCAATATAAAGCCTTATCCATAATGTATTTTAAATCATGTTCTGATTTCATTATAATGCACTCATCATACTCTAATAGGATGGCACGTAATGCTCTGTGAGCAACACTTCAAAATCAATTAAAGATGCTCTTCCTTTTCACAATGTCAGCAGTTATAGTCTCCAAAGTTTAAGGAAAACCGCAAATAAAAAAAATCCCATTACTCTCTTGAAGCACTGACAGAGACGGAAAAATTATGCTGCCATCCAGTCTTCTGCTCTGTTTATCAACAAGAGATTATGCTATAATTAATTTTCCGGCACGGGGGATACACAAACCTGTTCGTTTTGTAGGTTATTAAAGTGGTCGGTTTCAAATGAGTGGGCTTCCCAAAAGACCAGTTCATCAACATAACTGGCAGACAAAAGTAGATTAAAAGGCAAAAATGTGTGATGCTAAAATTAATATGCATAGTAATATAAGGCGCCATAAATAGTGCAGGTGTGAAAAGGGTGTAGGTTTTTAGACCTATCTCATAGTGCCTTTGGAAGACAAGGTATAATACATCATTAATGAATATACAGCTGTCTGTGATGAAACAATGCAGACTACATTCTGTGAAAATATTACAACATGCTGCTGTAGGGTCTGCATGTGTTTACAGGAAGGTCAGGCGTGTGTTGGTGCTAGATTTTCTGTGAGCGTCAGTATAGGTCTGGAATATCAACGACCTCTTTACACCTCTGATTGCTCTGTCCTGAGGTGCAGAGTGATGAAAGAGAAAATTGGGAGTAGAGAGTCAGAGGTGAGTTTCAGGGGCTTTTCTCCCAGCATCCCTGCCTACAGGGTGAAAATTATCCTCCAGCCTGTTTGTTCATTGCAAACTCAGTGTTGGCTCTTACGTAACACAGACATGAGCCCAGTGGAATTAACTCTACATTTTTAGTATCACGTATTCCTTACATTGGCACAATCATTAAATTTTGATTGGGTTTTGTCCTTTATCTTTTAGCTGCAACAGACTTTCAACTCTGAGCCACCATACTTGAACGACAAGTAAAAACTCAACAGTGCTTATTGCTATTTTCCTTTAACGAGTACGGTGATATACAGTCAAATCAAAAGTTAATTTGAGGTAGTATACAGAGCCTTCTCTGGCAACACTGCTCCCCGGTCCCTCGGTGAGAGCCAACTCAGTTTGGGCATCAGTAAACAAAGCGTGATATTTAACAGAGTTGGAATGGGTGCAGGATCTGCTGTCTTAGTCTCTTTGTGTGCTGGAAAGGGGCCAAGAGCACATCTATAACCCCCTCTGTGCCACTGAGTACCTCCCTGAACAGTAGACAGGGGGCCTGCCAAGTCAGTGTTTGGCACACCAAGGATAAACTCAGAGACTAAATCCCCAAAGGAAGATTTTCAGATACCTAATGGGGATTAGACAAACTAAGAAGGCAGGTTGTAGGGAATATATGAATAATTGAACTCAAGGAAGCCAGCGAACAAACAAATGCACAACGAGGGAAATGTCAAAACAAAAGCCTCCGAATTTACTCTTGTGAGGAAAGTGCATGTGAGGGAAATCAGGGTTGTGCATTTGAATATGTAGTTGTGTTTATTTTACTGAATGGTGTGTGTGTGTGTGTGTGTGTGTGTGTGTGTGTGTGTGTGTGTGAATGTGTGTGTGTGTGTGGGTGCCAGCCTTGAGGTGGCCATCAGCAGTCAGCAGAGGTAGTGAGCAGTGAGCGCGATAGAGGAGGGAAATTAATTGTCACCTTTGCCTCGGCATTTCTATCAGTAAACTGTGCTCATTAGATCAGAGCTGTCTGCTCTTTGGGGGCCACCGGAGACCCTTTAAGTCACATCTTTCACAGAGGAAGTTAAGAGTTGCTCTCGGACACAAACTGCACCAGGTTGGGGAACAGCATCATCTGTTTATATACATTATATGCTTATATGTTTAACATGTTTATAAGAATAAAAATACACATTGAAATAAAACACTGTAAGAATGTAAGAGCAGAGACTATATCCACAAAAAAGATTCATGTACCTGTTGATTGTGTGCTTGTGCAGCGTGTCCACATGATGTATAATCATTTAAAAGGATAAATAAAAAGTGACCCTGACCTGAAGCAGAAGTTGAGTGCTACCATGCTTCTGTAAAATATTTCCAGAAGCTTTGGTTTGAATGTTTCACTCAGTTTCACTCATCACACAGCTTCAATGTAGAGGTCGAGCAAGATTATCCAGAATATATATGAGTTAAAGTCTGAGAGACAGTGAGGAATAAGCTTTAAGTAATGGTGTAACATTTTGGGAAATTTGCTTTTTTGGTGAGAGTTAAATGAGAAGATAGATACCTCTCGTACTGTATATGTACGATAACTATGAAGCTGGAGCCAGGAGACAGTTTCACTTAGCATAAAGACTGGAAACAGGGAAACAGCTACAGTAGCCTGGCTCTGACCAAAGGTAAGAAATCTCCCTATAGTAGCACCTCTAAAGGTTAGTAATTATCACATTATATCTTGTTTGTTCAATACCTACAACAACTAATGAACTAAATGAAACAAATGACATTCAACACTGTATGTATGCTAAGCTAAGCTAACCAGCCGCTGGCTGTAACTTCACATTTAGCATGAGTGTGGCATCAATCTTCTGAGTCCTAAAATGTCTGTTTTTAAAGCTACTTAAGGAAAGTCATGGAGCCTGAATAAACTAACAATTTATAAAGTCATCTAGAAGACTGGCAGACTAATAAGGCGCACTCAGTGGTGTCTCACTGCAGGGGATGGTTTTCCAGTGATATGGGCACTTGTCTCCCTTAGGACTACCGTTAAATAAATCTATTTGCGCAACTAATCCTCAAAGTTTTGTCACTGAAACAGAGCCAGTTTGTTTCTCGAGGCACCACCAGGCCGAGAGGATTTAGAATTTTAATGTCAGTGTAGTGTCTTCAGATAATTACAGAGGGCAGTTGACCATGAAATTCAACCCACCTTGTTATTCAGTGACATTTGAATTATTGGAATCGCTCACAGACTCATCGGTTGAAAAGGCCAGTCTCCGTGCCTTGTGTGTCTCTGTGTTTATGTGTTTAAGTGATCGTGTATGTGTGTGTGTGTGTGTTTTCTTGAACTTCTATTCTTGTGACAGCCAGTCTGAGTTTAAGGAGTGGGGACATTTTTCACAAGGTGAGGTCACTTTGGCCATTCCGTATTTTACCAAGGGGCCGGTTTACGGTCAGGGACTTAATTGAGTCAACGAAAGGTGCTTCTAAGGATAGCTATACAAGGGCACAGAGGCATAAACAAGTGTGTGTGTGTGTGTGTGTGTAGCTGTATGTCTGTATAGCAATCACTAGCAATTTGTCATTTTCAAACAAGTCTGTAAAGCTCACTGGGAGATTATATGGTGAGTAATATGGTGTGTGCAGAGGTATTAATTTTTCATATTGTGAACATGTATATCCATAACCAGAATGAGATACCAGATGTGTTGCAGTCTGTGTGTGAGCTGCCTTGACCCTATTGATATTCCTGTGGACTATATGTATCGGAGGGATAGGATCCCTGTCGACTCAATTAGGGTTGCATATTGTTCTGCATAGCATTGAATAATGTGGGTACAGAGACATTGACACCGTCTGAGTCTGAATATAAATGACCATGTACTCGCACAAATTATTCTCCTCCCAGTTATGAGCCTTAGCATTGATGGCTGTGGCACATATTTCAGGCTTGATTGACATGTTTTAGTAAAGCCCTCAAAACGTCAAACTGGATCCGCTCCTGTACAGTATGTCCATCAGAATAATATTAACTAACCCAGTACAGGACGAGCATATACCACCTGCCCAAATGAATTACATAGACTATACAGTAAATGTACAGTGTTGTATGGTGTAAAAGGCAGAGGATTGTACTTACTGTATGTGCTGCACCTGCTTGTCTTCAGTGCAGACAGTGATTGCTCTGAGAGCTTTTCCACAGGAGCCCTTTTGTTTTGCTTTGCTTTCATGAGTAAACTTACATGTAGAGATGATTACCAGACTCTGTAGACACCCAGGCCCCCAGAAAAGAATGCAAACAGAAAATATAAAGGACAGAGATATACTGTACTGTACCTCAGACGCTGCCGGCTGAAGAGATACAGCAAAATAATATTTTATGCCCTTTTTTATTGTAGCTTTCTGTCTGGTTGAATAAATATTGTCAGGTCTGGTGAAGTTCGTGCCCACCATTAATATGTTTTATGTCTGCTTTATACTGTGTAGTATGTCTTTGAAAGGTAGTGTCTCTAGAGTCTAGAGATCCACTGAAATCCCAGAGGTCTCCACGAGTCCGCACAGTTCTGCGGAACCAAGTCCTGACCCAGGAATCCAAGTCAGATCTGGTCCAAATTATACTCAGTCTAATTGGGCCAGGGTAGGGTCTTGTTTTACAGCCACAGGTCTCAGGTGAATGTGTCACTATGTCTAAAAAATTGCGTAGTGCTTCATAATCACTGCTGGAGAAAATATTTTTCAAAATGTAAAAGATTTATGCTATTATATATAAATGACAATTGTATTTTGGAATTTTCTTCACAAATATTAAATTGGTTAGAAAATTATCATCATCTGTCTATCCCTCCCAGTTGGCTACAGAATATTTTATTGTTGGAGCAGGTGGTGAAAATAGGACTTTTAATGATTCCTATTAGTCTTTGAAGCATATAAACAAATTAATTTTGGAATTAATTTCTATGATTTTATATTCATTCTTAGGACATTATTCTGAAATTGCTGCTCTTTTCCACTGCAGCAGCTTGTTAATTGATACCAATGTTCTCTGTCTATTATCTGTTCAGGTCTGACACATTTTGGATCGGATCTAATTTTCCTGGGGTCTATTCGGATTGGGTCTCTCCTTTATGCAAATTGATTTATGTAGATGGGATTTGGGTAGGTTTTCCATTGTTCCATTTTGGATTGGGTCAAGCGTTTTGAACCTATGAAGACCTCCACTCTAGATGGCTGACGGGGGTCCACAGTTGAGGAGAGTCCACAGAAATTCCACGGGGAGTATCTGAAGCGGCTATAATCAATAGAATTGGCTGGACCGCAGCACTGAGTGAGTGAGTGAGTGAGTGAGTGATGAAGTTACACTACTGGTCGGTCGAGTGTTGGAGTTTCCCTATTGGCTGTTGCTCTTTCAAAATGAATAGGGGCGAACAGTCCTGAATTATGTCCTCAGGAGCACATTGACCATACACGGTCCAGCCATATACTAGGTTTTATAGATATATATATGGTTTTATATATATATATATATAGATTAACTATGTATCAAATGACAACATGAAAACAATGCGACAATGGGAAAGGAGACACTCATAGTAATGAACCTACAGACAATTATCACCAAAATCTTCAGCTGTCTTCGACTTTAGTTAGTTTCAACTCATTGATTAGCCGTCCGGCCCATAACTTTACTGTTTCGATTCACTGGCATTGTTTTCGGCTGTAACAGGGAGATGTCTTCAGTGAAATAGTTCTAAAACCCCACTCTACACTACCTGCTCAACACCAAACAGCAAACAGACACAGTTAGTGGCAAGCTGGTGAACAAAGTGGAACATTTAGCCACTACAGAGCCAGATACTTCCCTCAGGAAACCAAACCATAACTGCTGGATGTGTAAATGAGCAACTGTTTGCTGGCAAGTTCGCCATATCAACTTAAAAGGTGATGATGTCAGTAGCTAGATTTCCATCCAAATGTAATGCATATTTTAACCGAATTTCGAAAAAATCAGCAAAAGAAAATGCAAATGAATGCTTGTTTCCGTCCGCTATCGGTATGCGATTATTAGGAGTTGGTTCATTCAGATGAACGGCTGGTGGCGCTAATTCTCAAGTTGGGTGCCATTGAACCATTGCAGAAGAGGAGGGTGCAACAAAATGACGTAATTAAATGAGTGGCAGTCAAACCTCAAATGGTGTCACATAGTCACATGCTTCATGTACATCGACTATTTATTCGGTGAGTCTGTATCCATTGCACTTTATCGCATTTTGCTTTTATCGCTATACCAACTTTTCCAGCTCAGCCAAGTGTAAAAACGTTTTTGCGATATTTTAAGATATTTTCGGCATTACCGCTCAGATTTTTGTTATGTGCAAATTGAAAATGCACATAAAAACAGATGGATGGAAACCCAACTAATGGTGTGTTCATAACTGCTGCCCTCAAGTGGCCCAAAATGATCAGTTATTGCAGCTTGTTTCAGGGGCCCTTGAATTCTTAGCTACGCCCCTGCTGGGATGTATCCTGTGGATAACTCACCTGGCAGCTGTTGCCTTTGTGGAAATAATGTTGGTTCACAGAGCGCACATACTGTATGAATGGTTGGATAGCTTATCCATTTTTGCCCTGAGGAAAGGAAACCTCATTTGTCAATGAATTTTGAGTGATGACGGTGGGGTGTATCTTTTTCTTTTTCTTTTTTCTCATCAGTGACTAACCTGGTTTCTGCGCATCTTCTCTGAGTCCTGATCGAGGTTTCCCATAAATGCAGTTTTGGTCCACAATCCGCCCTGCGCAGAGAGAGAGAGAGAGAGAGAGAGAGAGAGAGAGAGAGAGAGAGTGAGAGAGAGAGCGCTCCTCCTCCTCCACCTCCGTCTCTTCCCACCACTCATCCCGAAAAGCCAACCTTTGACGCTCTCCGCCGCGGAGTCCTCTCATCATTTCTCCCCTCGCATAATGGAAACTGAATTAAAACAGCTGTGGTACGTCCGTCTCCGGTACTTTTCCGCTTTCACCTCAGCAGTAGCGTCTGTCTAATGTGGCTCTCCACTCCGCTATATAACTTCTTCTTTCCTGG
Source organism: Oplegnathus fasciatus (assembly GCA_003416845.1). NCBI lineage: Eukaryota > Metazoa > Chordata > Actinopteri > Centrarchiformes > Oplegnathidae > Oplegnathus > Oplegnathus fasciatus. Next base: position 672,237 of record NTHP01000267.1, on the reverse strand, counting down.
TATTTCCCCCCCC
>NTHP01000267.1:637408-663141 GCA_003416845.1 Oplegnathus fasciatus | reverse complement strand
AATGAAAGAAAACTTGACTTAATTGTCTTGTCTGGGATCCCAGTACAGCTGTTAAGTTTGTAACAAGACTTTGTCTTGTTTTTATTACGTTTATTCATCATGATCTGTTTAGAGAATTTATTTGTTTACATTTAGCACTGGGACTAAGACTTTAATGGCTTACATTTTAATCATAGTAAGTCTGAAACACTGTATATCTGCTGTTAGCCAGACAGAGTAAAAAGGGAGTTCCAAGTGTTGTAGAAACCACCACCCATCATTACTGGGCTGCTGCCATCAGCCAGCTGGTGAGACTCAAAGGATCCACTACATGATGAGGCTCTTGTGACTAATGGAGGAAGCCAGGCTAGCACTATCGCGTGCCATTGTAGCTAACGTACGTATATATCACTATTGGCAGTGGGAGCTATTACACAGTTAGTTTTTAAACCACCATAGCCTGACTTTCAGAAACTATCAACAACTCTTAGTCTCTTAAAATTGCTTCAATTACCCTGAAAAACATTAAGTTAAATGCTTCTAGCCAACATGGTGGGATGGATACTCCACCTGCTACTGATACGCTAAGGACTTGAATTCAAACTACCCTGATAAATCTTTTATGTTCTTTTGATAGACAACCATCCATTAGTATCTTGTTTAGCATACAAGTGGTATGTGAGTATAAAGATTTACATGTATAATTTTACTAACCAGCAAAGTTGACGTTTGATAGTACACCAAACTGCAGTTAAGTTTGAGGCTGCTGATGATCTCTGCTGCTAACATATGTTTACACCGTAGACTGTGTGTAAACATGGACAATGCATTTCCACTTCCTCCCATTGTACAAAAATGAAGCCTAAGTATCCCGGATATGGGCGCTGCCATCTTGCGCTGGTGACGTCATTCGGAGCCAGAGTCTGCGCGGGGGATGGGGGATGGAGAAATTGAGGTCCCGTTCATAGACCATGCTGTACACCCGCCCGACTCAATCGCGAGCACACATAATTAGTAACTGCTAGTTACTGTTCACCTGCTTTTTTCCACATAGCTAACGTTAGACTGCTTGTCCACTTAGCTAGCTAGCTAATAACCTTAACTTACTGATTAGCTTACAAAACTTTACCGAAAAATCTGCAAAGATCCCTCAGATCCCTCAGGTCAGTTGGTTCAGTTTGCTGCAGAACAACTCATTTTGTCGGTTTGAAACAGACAATCACGGTTATGGAAAGATAAAGTTACATCTCCTCTCAACGTTCCTACTCGTATCTACAATTCCCGAAAAGAAGTCTGCAGGTGCCTCCGCGACTATTTCACTCAGAGTAGCTGTCAATCATGACATCACACCCCCTTTTTCATAGCATCAAATAACTAATTAAAATCGTTATCGTCATCATGATAAGAACTACCTAAAATGACAGAAAACGTCTTTGGGAAAAATTTATTTGAAGTGTACTTTGATTCATTAGTTTGGCCCATGTCCCTTACATGGAGGGGGCGGGATTTATGACCTATAGCCTACTGCAGCCAGCTACCAGGGGGCAATCGAGATGTTTTGGCTTCACTTTTGGGCAGCTGTCACATTGTCCATCTTTATACACAGTGTATGGTTTACACCAAATTTCTGGCCATAAAAGAGGCTATGTTAAACCATACTTTCCTTGGTAGTAGTTAAAGTGGAAGCTTGATATTTGCTGGCACCAATGAGAGTGAAAATGAGACTGAATTTCAACATCACATGCTAATGGCTAACATTAACCTAATGCTGGCTGGCACTTTTTAGTAGCAAATATGACTAAAGAACTTAAAAATTCTGAAGTATTTTTTTTAACTTAGCAAGCTAGACTATTTTTTGCTAGCTCCCTGCCAGATCAGCGTCAAATGTTACAAGTATTGCAATCAATGGACCAGTTTGCCAAGACGATAATGCAGCTATGATTCAACCTAGCATTTCCCTTAGTTAAAAGATTAAGAGTGTGTTCGAAATCTCGTACTAACGTACTCGTACTATATACTCAATCCGTATGTACTGCATACTGCCTACTAAATTAACNGTTAAGTATGCCATACCAGCAGACTGTTCACACTGAAGTATACTCAAGCAATACGTCTTCTCTACATCACAAGATCATATCGATCACAACAATACTAGTCCGAGCTACTGTTGAATGAAAATTGTGGCAAATTAATATTATTAGATACTTTAGTGTTAAATATTTTTTCTACAGTACATTATATATGTGAGCTCCCACGCTTTTCCTCTTAACTGTACCTTAACGTCACTCGCCATCATTCGTAATTATTTTATCCAACGGTTAATTATTTAAACCGTCTGCCTCGCAGTCCGCCATTGGATAGTCTGAAGAGCCGCAATGAATTTTGGGGCGGCTGAGTATGTCCAGTAAGCTCATGTCTCATATTAAGAAATTCTTGCTAATTTAGTATACATCCGGGAATTTCTCTCGTACAGAAAATCCACATACTATGCAGTTGCAACACACTACATACTCAATTTTACGTCATACCTAGTATGAATATTACAGGTGAGCAACAAATTAAAGGAAAAACCAACATAAAGTGTCTTAGCAAGGTGTTGGGCCACCACGTGCTGCCAGAACAGCTTCAATGTGCCTTGGCATTGATTCTACAAGTCTCTGGAACTCTACTGGAGGGATGAACACCATTCTTCCAAAAGATATTCCCTCATTTGGTGTTTTGATGATGGTGGTGGAGAGCACTGTCTAACACGTCGGTCCAAAATCTCCCATAGGTGTTCAGTGGGGTTGAGATCTGGTGACTGCGAAGACCATAGCATATGATTTACATCATTTTCATACTCAACAAACCATTCAGTGACCTCTTGTGCCCTGTGGATGCAGGCATCGTTACCCCCTGGAAGAGACCTTTCCTATCAGGATCGAAATGTTCAATTTATTTATAAAGGTGATCACTCAGAATAACTTGCTGTTGATTTGCATCGACCCTTCCCTCTAAGACAACAGGTAGACCCAAACCATGCCAGGAAAATGCTTCCCACCTATATGGAAGCATCTGCATTTGTCATCTTTTCCCCCTCATTTCTTCAGGTTTTTCCTTTAATTTGTCACCCGTCTGTATGTTAGTATGGGATTTCGAACACAGCCTAATACTTGTCTCCTTGTCCACAGGATGGTGAGAAGATGAAATTGTTCTAGACCAGTATTTTGTATTTGAAACGCTTTTGTTTTTTTAGATACAGGAAACATTCAAGATCTACATAATATACATAATGTAATGATGGTAAAATGGCTGTCTTTTGCAAATTTTCACACCAAGCTAGTCTTTTTCAGAACATCATTGCCTTAATGTGTAAGACTTTATAATATAATTTGTATTTGTTGTCTTGTAGTCAATTTACAAGGCTGTAAACTGTTTGACACAGTGTATATTTGTTCTAAAACTAAAACTAGTTCCAGTGTACTCTTAAATGTGCTCCATTACACATAACACATTCTCAAATAATTCTCTATGCAGCTTGTCATCTTTGCAGACTCATTAGGCTGTATCGCATGCATAAGTATTGATGAGAGCTGGAGTGTTTGGTTGTGTTGTTGTCATTAGCATAGCCATGCCTGAGTATGATTAATATCCTTATCAAAGACCAGCTTCTTTTGATCACTGCTCCTCCAAGATCAATGCGCTGCTCTCTGTCTCCCAGACAACCACACAAGACCTTTCACGTTCACTGTTGTTTGCTGTGGCGCATGGGTTGCGTGTGCATAGAAGATGTATGTAGGGGGTGTCTGCTCGTGTTCACTCGTTCTCATAAATGTGTGTGTGTGTGGCCTTCTTTGTGTGCATGTGTGTGTCTTTAAAGTATGCATGTGTTCCCACCCTCTTTCACACATCATTGTCACCGAGCTCTGAGTTATAGAACATTTATTTTGGAGCCAACAGCTTGTGAAAAACGATGATCAATGCAGATGAGCGAGTATTGATTTGGGCAGTACAGAGAAAAATGTGGCGGCCATTGTTAGTGCTACTAATTAGAATGGGTGTTGAGAGTATGACTGAAAGATGGCACCTAAATGTGATGTCACTGACCCTTTATCTTGGATTGATGAGTGCGGTTAAGGAAGTAATTTCTCCATGGTGATTTAGGTCCAAGTCTGTTCGTAACCTTGTTCTTTGTTTTTAAGGTCAGGATGAGTGGTGAACTGACCTGCACTCATATCAATTAAGACACAGTACACAGCAGGCTTTGGAGTGTGAATGTTTTATGGCTGATGGTTTATGGAGATGAGAGCATGCACTGTACCATGTACTGAAATATACGGTAAAATGCTACTCTGTGTGTATACATTCAGAGCACTCCAGTGCATACACTGGACCAAATAAAATATTTCTTTCCCTTCAATACCCTTAATTTCTTCATAAAATCAAGATGAATTATTCATGAAAATAGTACGAGTTATTATCAAGGGTTTTCAAGGGATTCACTCATGGGGTTGATATATGGAGATATTCCAGGCAACATTTACATTTACAGTCACAGCATTTGGGAGACACTCTTATCAGCGACATACATTACTCCTCAGTATTCATAATTTAGACAACACCATCGGTTCAAGTTAAGGCAGACTTTTAGAAGCAATCAGATCATCACAGTGATTAGCTGAACTAACCAGCTTAAAGTCGTTGTCTCAATTTAAATAGCACATAGCAGCCAGTCATGCTTCTTAACTGTTAAATAATTTCTTTTCTGTAGAATATGCAGGACAACAAACTGTTACCAAACATTAAGGGAACCAACCTAGAGCAGCAAAAACTACTACTTGTCATAGTATGTAAAACAAGCCATTGAGCAGGTAATTACCACTAGCTCTCCATTTACACCTGGTGTTAACATGGGATCTGTATCTGGATATCCTGTCTGGATAAGAAAAACACAAATTAATACCATTCTCTGGTTGGGTCCATTCTGTAGCCTATGTAAAAATAGAGCTCAGCACCAGAGGCTTTTTCTGTGGTCTGTAGGCTTACATAGCTTTTCTCACCTTCGTGTTTTTCTTCTTTTCCTTTTTTTTTGCAACAGCAAACAGCCAATAAAAGCTATGGTATAATAGGCATTTGGCAGGAATCCAGCCAAGTCTACAAACTTTAAGTAACAGTTAAGAGACTGGAAAGGCTTTGTAACTTAATTTTATTATATCAGAGCTTGTCATGAATTATGGATTCATTACTTCTCCTTACCTACACTGACAGTGGTGGTGGAACCCAACAGCACAACATAACAGAAATCCAAATTCATAATAAATCGTGGACTAAACAGATTATCCACATCTTTTTTGTTATTGAGGAGAATAAAAGCCGCATTTGTGTGTAATATCTTTGTCTTCTCTTACTGGCTGTCGAGTGAAACCAGAGGGAGTGCATTAAAAAGCTTCAGAAACACCTACAGTCACATTTGGCCTCAAGATGATTTCTATACAGCACTGACCTCCTGTTGAACTCACTGATACTGAAATAATTCTTGTATGATGGGGATACACTAACACACACATACGCACAAAAGCATGTATCAGAAAAAGCTCAACTTTGACCTCCCAGCTGTTATTCTCCCTCAGTTTGCCTTTCCCCACCCTCCTTAGCATCCCTCTCCTCTACCTCAGTCTCCCTACCAGAGTAAAGAGACATATAATAAGGAGAAGGTGTGCTTGTCCCTCTGACCCTTATTCTCCTCACCACTGCTGCTAAAGAAAAAGAAACGGAAAAGACGTCACAATAAAGAAATGTCAGTCCATTTTCACCCCTCTCACTTTTAGTTTCTTTCTCTCTGGTGTGGCTCTTGGGATGGCAACATCGGTCAGTCGGTCTGCTGTTTGCTCCATACTGAAATGGATGAAACTTGGTGAAGACATTTATTGTCTCCAGATGGTAAATCTTATTGACTGGATTACCACTAGGCCATAAATTCCACTTGTCCAAGACTTAAGTTAATGATATGATACAGTGCATTCAAAAAAAATGAGTTAATGGCAGCTTTAGACGTACTTTGAGATTAATGCTAATAGTGGTGGGTAATATGTAGAAAAACCTCCCGTCACATTACATGTCATGTTATATCGTGATAGCAATATACTGGATATTGTGATATACAATAGTGCATTTTCTGGAAATGTAGTTGAGAAACAAAAGCTAAAACACTAAAATATATGATGAAAGAATTAGCCTAAATTAGCCTAAAGGACTTGGAAAAGACAACACGTAGAATATACTGTATATATACAGTGTATTATAATAACCAAATCCCAACCCATATTGAATTTTGTATCACAATATTTCAATGATTTATTGCCCAGCTCTAACATACCATGCCAAGAGCATTCAGCTCAAAACACAGCTTAGACTCCGCTGTACATTGTCAGACTTGGCCTAAGATGTTTTTTTGCCCCATTAGTGTGATGTTTCTAAGAATAACATAGTTTTTTTCTTTCGTCCATCTTACCGATTTCTATTTTTTGGTATATCATTACAGGCTAACAGGGCTGCATGGCTGTAGGTGTACTCCTGCTCCCTTATTCACCACCGCTAACCTTCCCTATTTTCTTTTTCTTGCTTTCTTCTGAACTGATGCGTATGCCGAGGCTGCGTGCGTGCATGTTTGCGTGCATGCCTACGTTGAACTAATGTTCATGTTCCACTCTGAAGGCATGTACAGTGTACATGTTTAGTATGTTATGTTCTGTAACGCAGTGTACCTTGCTAAAGTAATTATCTGCTTCCACATTTAGTTTTATGTCTCTGGCTGCTGATATTGAGGTTGTAGTAATTTTCCAGGTCCGTGGTTTCTACGTACACAGCAATAACTCACAGTATTTTCATGTTCTGTTCATACCAGTGAATGTAACTTACAACTGCCTCGATTACCAAAGGGGACACTGTATCCATTGCCTGGTGGTCAGATGCACCAGAGCAGATATCATGAATCTAAACTGTGTGTTTATATGGTGCACCTGAATGTGAATGTGAAATGGGTAGACAACGTTTTTGGGCTTCTTTGCTGTTGAATGCTCTAAAGAATAAGCTCATTTTGTATAATAAAAACAAGAAGTATAACAACTGTTTAAAACGACACAAGCCCACAGCCCTGTTAGAGTCAAATTCAGACTAAACCTACACATTTTTATCAGCATCAGTTGTTTGAATCAAGAAGTCATTTTTATAAACTATTCTTACTTATTTATATGGATGGTATTAGAATACAACCACATGAACGGGACAAAGATGGAATGATGGTCCTGTAATCTTGATTGCAGATAGGGGCTTGAACATATTATCATATATGACACAACATACAGTATATGCTATGTTGATTTGCTGCTCTTAAGAGGACAGACACAGCCATGCAAGCAGCTCTGTGAGACTTTTCTTGGGCCTAGCAGTGCTTTTATTGATATTTTGACCTGGTGATGGCGCTAGATGAAAAGTTAAGTTATTACCAAACTTACTACAATTCATCCTGAGGGAAACATGAATGTCTGTACCGAATTTCCATCCATCAAATGTCAAGATATTTAATTCAAAAGAGATCACCAAGTTCCTTAAGATTCATCATCTGGGACCCATGAATTTGTATAAAATTTTGTGCCAATCACAAGATAAGTGAAAACTTTCTCCAGATGATGATGCTAGAGGAAAAGTCAGGTGATCATCAGAGTCAGGATTCATTCTCTGGGGATCGTGAATGTCAGTTCACGGCAGTCCAATAGCTGGACAAAAGTGGTGGACCGACAGACAGACTGACATTGCCCTCCATAAAGCCATGCTGCTAGCGTGACTTAAAGTTCTTTTTGGCCATTTTTGATGTGGTTTTTGTTATTTCATTAGACCGTTATTGGTCATATTTGGTTTAGTAGCAGTAACAGAAGCGGTATAGTGTAGGTGGCTTACAAAGACGTTGTACCCAAGGGCCTTCTTACCATAACCATTTCTCACTATTTCTCACTACTAAGTGACAATCACAGCTACTTTACAAGAGGTAGCCTGACAGATGTCATACCTTTTCAATTCAAAAGCCTAATGGGCAAAAACACATTTCTTTACAGTGCAGCAGTACAGTGGAATAATCTGACCACAAATTTGAAATTGAGTATTTCACAGAACACATTTAAAGTAGCTTTAAAGAAATGGTTACAAAGTACAATGTAGCATAGTCAGTTTAATTCTGTATGACCAAGAAAACAATCACATGGTGACATAGCTTCCCTGCCGCCTGCTGTTTTTTTGTTTTTTTTCTGCTATTTGCTAATTGTACTATATGTAGACTGCATTATCTGCACTTGCTGTCTTGTTGATGTTATGGTCTTGTCTTGTGGAATGTTAAGTGTTTTACTAGAGGACCACAATGGAAATAAGCCTCTGGGCTTCATTGTGTTTTTATCCTCAATGACTGGTGATGTAATGTCTGCAGTGCAGTATTGTATGTGTTTTTTTAATCATCAAATAAATAAAATAAAAAATAAATATATTTATATATCTGTCCTTGATCAAAACAGCAGTTGAAAAATTGGCCCAAGAACCTTAAAAAAAATCTGCAAACAATCAATAACCTCTATACGAAGAATAAATAAGACCAGATTAAACATGTCAGAAATAAGGAATGTACTAGCTGGTACCTGCTGTTTATGTTTTTGTGTTTGAGGTCACACAAGTCAATACTGCACCCCAGTCTGCCTTCCAAAATCTGCCAGTGAAATGATTCTTTTCAGCTCTGCTAGATGCTCGCTCAGCCCCCCCTGTTTTATTGTTGGTATGTATTTTACCCTCCTTTCATGCAGAGATCTGGATGGTTGCCCATTTTTTGAAAAGAGATATCGAGCGCCAAGCTTTTCAAGCTTTTGCAAAATGCATTTACCTGGCCACCTGTCAGCCAAGGGGGGAGTTTGTTGTGGCCAATGTGACTGTGAAGGGTAATTGACAGGGAGGGTCTTTCAGTGAGGTATTTCAAGCATGTGCTTTGTTTTGCCACCCCCTTTTTTCATCATTGACGTGCCATGCATGCAAATGCTGCCCTGTCATAGGACACTGCGTCCTGACTAACTTCATCTCAACTAACTGGGCAAAAGTGATTGGAGTGATGCTCTAGGTGTTGAAGCAAAAAAAGACCCCAGTACATCAGACGTGTGAACATTTCATTATAGAAACCGTCTCTCTCTCCCTCTCTTCATCTGTCCCTCCCTGTCTCTCTCTCACTGTCTGTCACAGCTGATTGCCTTCAGCTACGGTCCTTCCAAGCCCACTACACTTGTGCCCACTCCTCCAATTCAATTACCAGCAGGCTCTCAGTGAGGAGCCTGAAAATGAGTCAGTGATTATCAGTTTCCAGGGTGTTTAGCAGCATCCTGGACAACCGATGCTGCTGCCCACTGAGTGGGTCTAAAGATGCGTGCTGAAAGCAAACCCACCACACCAAACCCTGAACCCCTTCTTATCATTTCTGGCAGCATTCAGACATTCCCAAGAGGATGAAGCCTGCTGACTTTTGATGGTGAACATGGTAAACATTATACCTGCTTAACATCAGCATGTTAGCATTGTCATTGTGAGAATGCTAGCATGTTTACGTTAGCATGTAGCGCAGCCTCACAGAGCCGCTAGCATTGCTGTAGACTTTTGGTCTTGTTTACTTGTGTCTCCTGTTGCAAGAATACACTTTGCGTTCCTTCAATTGCCCCCATTTCAGTTTCAGCTGGGAACCTTGCATGTCTTCCCCCTTGCTCTCCTCATATGTTTCTTGTCTGTTTCTACTGTCTCCTGTCAAATAAAAACAGAAATGGCAGAAAAACAAGTGACACTAAGAGCGTTTTCACCCCTGTAGTTTGTTTGCTTTGGTCCGAATCAGTTGATGACTTTGTAAACTTAAAAGCGGTTTCCCTGTGGTTCGGTTTCTTCTCATACCGAGAAAAATCCAAGCAAACCAAAATGCATCACTACAAACCACATGAGAACGTTCACTCCGCTTATTGGTCAAGACGTGTTTGGGGTGGGAGCAAGAAAGTAAATACAGGAAGAAGGTCCTGTGTTCTGGACTAGTGCATATTTCTGTGAGAGAAGCATTGGAGCAACGGCTAGCTGCTACTACTAGAAACGGGCTCCGCCACATCCCTGAATGCAGAGCACACCTGGCTACAGGAGCCGTTTAGCTACTTGGGTCGGATCACGATCCCACCACAAAAGGTCCGCACTCGAGTGCGATTACTGTGTCACACCTGCCCAAACGAATCGCACCAAGGGGGAAAACGAACCAGAGTCCGATTTTAACCGGACTAAAAAGTGCAGGTGTGAAAACACCCTAAGTGAGGTCCTTTTGCTCCGAGTGCAGCTCAGAATATGCTTCCTGTGAAGTGAAGTGGAGAGAAAATTGAGAAGAAAATGAAAAACCTGGTGCTGATTCTACACCAGAATCCCTCAAAGTAATTATAAAAGCAACAAACATTTAAACATGATTGCATTGCTAAATAGTATCTTTTTTCTTTAATAAAAAAAAAGGTAAATGAGGAGCCCTGAAGTGCATATACTGTACCTGTTTAAGTTTAGTGTAAATGCTAACTCCTCATTTGTTTGATTTCACTGTTTTGCATGAATAAAAGCTGATTTAAGAGACTGATTACACCATCACTTAGTAATGCATTGTTGTAGTCGCTTTATTGGAGTGGCCCTTGATTTAGTTGGCTGTGAGCAAACACCAGAATGTAAACAATTATGGATTAGACCGTATTGTGTCCACTGGGCAGACATGCTCATTACTGAGTGGATAATGGGGACTGAAGTGAATGTGAGTGATAGTTCTCCATATATGTAGGCCAAGTTATAGAAATAAATCGCCTCTCATTTCCCTGTAGAGAATGTGATAAACGCTGTCTGAATGACTCTGATTAATCTTCCCAGACTCGCAGCCAAGGCTTTTGAACAGGTAGACGTCATTGTTCCATTTTTCGGTGCTCTCACTCTCGCACTGACATACATGCATTTTCTCTCACTCACACACACACACACACACACACACACACTCTCTCTCTCTCCCTCTGTGTCTATGGCTTTCTGGGCGTACTGTAATTCATAAACTGTGTTCTGTGCTGATTACCCAGGGTGACAAAAGCAATTGTTCTGCTACACTAAATCTGTGTGGATTAATGCTTGTCTCTGGAGCTGTTCCCTCTTGTTTTAGCGTACGTGTGTCTATGTGTGTGTGGGTTGTCTTCTCCCTCTCTTCTCCACCCTGACAGGCTTCACTTAGGATGATCTTACTGGATTTCTTGTCATGACAGTTGATTTGCTGCAGTTTATTTAAATGAAAGTATACTCCTCACTCAACAGTTAAATCTTGTGCCCAATACTGATATTATATTCTCGATTGTGTATTGTCATTCTCGTGTCAGTACGTGTACATAGGACGTGTCCTTCACAAAACTAGGAATCAACTTTTTTTTAATCCAGATGTCTTTTGGGGATTACCCACGCTGAGGGATTAACCCTGCCATGTGCCATCTGACAGCGCCAAGCACTGGGAAGAGCATAAAAGTCAAGTCATGGACTAACACCATTAATAGATTTCAGTAAGCCTTTTTTCCCTTCAAAGGTTGACTGGTGGCAATATTAATTCAATTTCCAAAGCCCTCTCGTGAGTAGCCCGTCTTCTACCTCTCTGCCCTGTGAGGAGCGAGGCCATGGTCCACTGCCGCTCAATAAGAAGTCTCCTTAAAGGATTTTCACCAGCTTCATTTCACAGGAGACAATCTGCATTATGTTTTAATCTTATTAGCATTGAATTAACACCACATTAATGACCTGCTCAAAACAGAGAGTCCATGCAGTTTTTAGCTGATATGCAAAACAGATTTAGAAGCACTTCTCAGGGCAAGGGAATCATTGAAGCTATCGGTTTACTGTGGGTAACAAATCATGCTGAATGCACCTTAAGGAAACCACTTTAGCTGTTAAGGGGAGATGGTCCATAACCTTGGTATTGTATACACAAACAATACACTTCAATCTTACACGTGAGGGACAATTGAACACATGCACAGCGTGAGCAAATTGATTTTGTTTCTCTGCAGAGGCTCGGTGGATAGGACATAACCTCAGCGTCCAGATGCAGTGTGTAATACAGAAGAAGTCTACCCGGGAAATATGATGCTGTTAAATGTACATATTGTGGGCAGTTTGAGCGTGCGGAAATGGGGTTATAACATTCAGTCTCTGCTCAAAAGTAATTTGTGTATACTGGCTGCATATTTGTTAAAGGCTACATGAAGTCATAGCATGAAATAAATCAGCTGATGTTTCACTGAGAATCTAATCTGCAAAAGTGTCTATTTCGAAACTCAAAACCTGATTTTACCTTTTTTTTACCCTGGTATCTTCGTGAAATAGTGTTGTTCATTTTGTATCATAAATCATTTTAGTTTAGATGTCATTTTTATAGATAAATGGTGAGAGATTTAATTTAGCAGGGAAACGCTAAAAATCTCAATTGCATGCGTAATCTTCAATGCAATCTCACTTTATCAGTCAGCTCTCTTATCTCTTTCCTTTCTCAGTTTCTCTTTATAACACATTGTGCACGTCTTTTGCTTTCCCCATCCCCGTCTCTGCCTCTCATTTCTCTTTTCTCTGCATATACAAAGTGATGTTGATGTTGTATAAACACATCTTTTAAAGTCATAAAAGATTTAATTTTCTGTGGAACGTTTCCTTACTAACATGTGCATTGCAATGCCCCACAGTCCACAAGAAGCCTGCATGTACTCTCTTCTCTATCTCCCTCTTTCTCTCTTTCACACACACACACACACACACAATGACTTTGAATCTGCATTGCTGCAGTGCACAGGCGCAACATCCACTCAAACCAGGCTATATTACAATTAATTTATCAGAGTTTGTGCTTTACGCTTAATAGCCTTGGGCATGTGTAGACACACAGCAGGGGAATCTCATCTCTCCAGCATGTTTGTGAGGTGAAAGAGAAAATTATCTGCTGTTCATTATTAATACTACAAAAGCGAGGGATGAGGAGGAGAGGGATGAAGTGTCTGATCTTGGCTTCTGTGAAATACGTAAAAATACAAATACAACAACAACTTAATCGCTTTTCAGAGGGTTGTCACATTTCAGAGAGTATTTTTGGTAATGAGGGGAAAAACACTCAGCAGAGCCAGCACGTCAATAAAGTTAATATAGAAATTTCCCTCTGCTGCTCTGATAGAATGAGAATTAACTGTGTATCTTTCTAAAGGGACTCGCTGCTGATAACACACAGCAGGGAAAGGCAGTATCCAGTGTTTGGTGACTTTAAATCTCCCTTAGATTTAATACAGGCAGATTTTAAAATTCTTATTTTGTAGGTCACTGGGAGGAAGAATCTAACATAAAAAATGAATGTACAGTAGGTGGTCACTGCTGTACTGCCACAAGATGACGGCTGCACTTCACTGCCAGAGACTCTCAAGGGACCGCTACGGCGAACATGGGTCACGTGACCAATGGAAACAATCAAACTACTAATACTGCTAACGAGTCATTATTCCTTTTGAGTTTCCATAACAAAATTGGTTTGATCATTTTCAATATAAGCCCAAAGAATGTACTTCATAGAAATTCTACAACAATCTGATGCAGAAATAAAGACTTACCTCTTTGAACTACAAATAGGCCAGCTTTGCTTATAAAAGACATCAGCAGACTACTTTTCTTACACTTAATCCCTTATCTTAATATGTCTGAATTGGTTCTCTAAAAGATTTTCCCCAAGGCACACCAGAATGAAATAGGGTAATATTGTCCATTAAAAAAACAAGAACACCAATAACATTAGTCTATGAATGATACGATCGGAATAAACATGAAGTATTTCCATCTGCTGCCTGTTCTTTATGCAGATTACACAGCTTCTTGAAGATTTGCTGGCTCTGTCTTGTCATTTGCTGCAAACCAAAAATGCTGTGACATTGCAGCAGGTGAATTCTTTTTAGTGACTAACTGAGGTGGAGTGGTCACCTGACAGTAATGGAAATGTCATGGTACTATCTCCAAATACATTATTTCCTTATTACCGCGTAACCCGAGCAAGCAGTCCCAACGTGGCTCATAGACATTAGACTTGAGAACATGTTTGGATGGTTTCCGCATTTCCGAGAGATACTTACACAAACAGAAAAATATAAACCCTGTTGCCCAACATAAAATTAATATTCCACTATCCCCGTACTTTATAGTTTACACAGCACTCTGTCTTACTCTTCTACACCACTTTGCATGTTGAATGAGTTGTCTGCATGACTAAGACACCAGCACCATCCTGCAGGATTTATCTATGCAATCCAGGTTCCTATCCACTCGCATTACCAATGTGACTAATCAGTGTTGGACAGTGATGATAGCGGCGGCCTAATGGGTGGATATAGATCAGACTGCGATGATGGATGTTGCGGTCAAGTGCTTTGGACCATAATGAATGCTCCCAGGCCAGGTGGACCAGGCTGGCAGCAGGTGGCTGTAAGTGGAGCAACAGCCTTCCAATAGTTCCCCCTGGCTGGACACATTGTGGCCATACGCACCTCTGGACGCTCTCCCTTCTGTGTCTCCATGAGCTCGACTCTATTCATACGTGATTTGATGAGCCGCATGTATGCATGAGCCACAACGTCAGGAGCAAATTGTCAAGAGAGAAGAGCAATTTAGAGGCTGAGTGAAACAACACACATCACACAGCTCCAGAAGTGTGGCGACAGTGTTTCTGTGTTGGTTGTGCTCTAGCTGTACCGTGAGGGAGCTGTGACTTTTAAACAGATGCAGATGAGGCCCGGGCTGCTATAATTAGCAGAGGTTGGATTGCGAATCGCACATTTCAACTTTCACTTCTTTGTTACCTGTTTCTCTCCCATAGCATTTTCAAACAGCTAGAGCGGAGCTTACGCATTCCTTCAAGACTTGTAAATGTTAGATGTCTTGTTTCTCTGCATTGCTGCTCATCATTTGTGAGTTTGACCAATGTGCCCTCCTGTACTTTCACTAAGACAGAAAAAGAGAGGATGCAAAGAGAGTGTTAAGAAACAAATACTTGCCTAGATGTGTTTGAAGAGTGCAGTCCACTGGCCATCAAACCAGGAGAGATACTGAAGCAGGAAGGTGAAGGGTGGTCAGGGAGCAAACTAAAGTTTCTAGGGAAGCAGAGATAGAAAAAGTTGTTGTCTGTGTGTTTGTGTTCGTACTTGCGTCTGTGTGTGTTTTTCCTTTTCCTGTAGAGCACAAGTCATAAACTTGGCCTGTGCCCCAGTCTCCAGTCGTGAGGTCATTGATGTGTGTTCTATACAGAAGGCATGCTGGGAAACAGTAACAGATTTGAGCCAGGCGCCATGGACAAGCAGACTGATACCAAGAACCTGGCCAAATGCTTTTAGAAATTCACAGATGGCTGCTATTGAGGGCTTTACCGTTCCAAATGTGTGCATGTGCATGTTTGTGTACGTGCACCTGTGTCTGTCTGTGTGTTCATGTATACGGGCATTTGTATGTGTGTGTATGCATGCAAAGATAGAGTGACAGAAGCAGATTCAAAGTGGTTAAATATCTGCTGCAGATTCTGCAGAAATTATGGTTGTTTCAAGATTGTGTTTGTCCTAAAATATCAGATGATGTTTGTGTTGCTTTACAAAAAAGCCTCTTTTTTTCCTCTCAACAGCTTATAAATCCTCACTTTTTTTCACCTGTGCCTGTTGTTCTTTGACTACAGGCGTTACTGTTGTGTTCTAAGGTTTTGTTGCTGCTATTTTTAGTTTTCATGGTCATGATTGCCTCCTAATCTCCATGTGCCCCCCCACTGGTGTGGACACTAAATTAATGAACAAAACAAGGCTGCAGTGATTATATTAGAGTTCTGCAACTCAGCCCGAGCCCAACAAGACCCGAGGGTGTTCGGTATGAGGCCTGTTTTCATACGCATACCTAAAATATAATTTATGGCCACGGTAGCAGCACCGTGGCTTTATGGATGGCAATGTCGGTCGGTCGTTCCACCACTTTGGTCCAGCCTGAAATATCTCAGCAAATATTGGATGGATTGCCAGGAAATTTAATGCAGACATGCATGCTTCCCAGAGAATTAATCCTAATGGCGGTAGTGAACACCTGGCGTTTCCCCTAGTGCTACCATAAGTGGTCCATCTGTAGATTTTAGAGAAATGTCTCAACAACGATTGAATGAATTGCCATGAAATTTGGTACAGACATTCATGTCCCCTTCAGTATGAGTTGTAACAATGTTGATGATCCCTTCACATTTTCCTCTAACCCCATCATCAGGTCAAAATTTCACTTTGTCCAATACTTTGGTTCATGACTAAATACCTGCAGAACTAATGACATTCCCATCAGCCTCAGCTGTATTTAATGTTTAGTGCTAATTAGAAAATATTTGCATGCTCACACACTGAACTAACATGGTGAACATGTTGAGCATTATGCCTATTAAACATGAGCATGTTAGCATTGTCAGTGTGAGCATGTTAGTATGCCGATGCATTAGTGCAGCCTCACAGAGCCATTATCGTGGCTGTAGACCATTAGTCTTGTTGTTTTAGTTTAAGCTTTGAATATTAAAATTGCAATGATACATTACATACAATGCATGCATGCTGCTCATTTTGTCTGAATCATTTTGTCCCCGCCAGCCAAGCTCAGCTCTGTTGTTTGTGCACGACCCCCTCCAGAGAATGATTCAGAGAGACGGAGACAGAAAGGGACAAGAGACAGTCTCCATTGGAGACAGATGCAATTATGATTAGACCAAAGTCAGAGGACGGTGCAATTCATCAGACCATTTATGAGAGGATGATCAGTTAAATGCTTTAGTAAGTGGAGGCCAGTCACAGCACGGGGTGATTGATGTGATAGCCACATAATCCAATAAGTGATTGTGGCCCCTGCACTGCAGCATTACAAACAAAAGATGTATCACAGAGAGGGAAGCCATAATTTGGCCAAAATAGGTCTGACTTCTCTGCGCTATCACTCATAACAGTATCCTACATCTGGACCGATTTATTGTGTTCAGCATGGTGTTTGAGAAATTGTCTGGATCTGTTACAGTTGCTGTATCAAAACATCCCTTTTGATATTGCTCCACGATTGGGATTTATTGATTGATGTCACTTAATCCATCTCTGATATGTGTGTGTGTGTGTGTGTGTGTGTGTGTGTGTGTGTGTGTGTGTGTAGCTCTGCGTCTTTTCTTCCAAAGCCCAATCATTTTGGGATTAACGAATGATTGAATGGCTTTATGGATATAATCCTGATTTGATTTCATTATGATATGAATTTTTTTTCTCTCTGCTGCTTCCATAGTGCACTCAATTTAATTTCAGCACATTCAATTTACTTGGTTTTATGGAGGCTTTCGACACCTTCGCCTCCTGGCAGGGGAAGAAAATATTGGGGGCAACAGCTATCTTCAGTCACTCATCTGAAAAATGGACTGTAATTATTTTAGTTACGGTAGTTTTATCTCTACAGAAGTGCAATTGAATGATACCAGACAAAGTTAGTATGTCAGTGTTGACTTCCAAACGTGAAAATGCAAAGAATAGGTGCATCATAGCCTGCCAAAGCCTCTCTTACTCTGTGATTTGAACACCTATTGGCATATATCACACATGCAGGCTAAAAATAGATACCATCCACACTCCCATCATCAGCCCCTCCCTCTCCACCACCTCCCCTCCCTCCCATTATCTCCCCTTTCTCAACACATCCCTCTCCTTCTGTCTCCTCCCCACCCCCTGCACATTCATACAGCACAACTCTCACACACCGCCGTGCAGAATGCACACTTTGTGTGTTTTCTAACACGAGGCCATGCACACGCTCGTTGAAAAGCACACACGAAGATGAGGTGTTAGCGTTTTTTTTTTTTTTGGGGGGGGGTGTCATATTTTTAAACATGTCATCTCCTGCTCGACTGTTTGTGTTTCCGTGGTAACCCTAGGCTGTAAATGAGAATTATGTTTTGAGTGCATAGTTATAACACACACACACACACACACACATTCAGAGCTGCAGCAGCAGAGATTCCCACCTAAGAGGATCAGTGGTTGAGTGTTAAGATCCCTCTCCTCCATTTCAATGTATCATAATCCCAAATTTGCTCCAAAAATGTGTCTCCATCTGTTTCGTTGTTACTGTTTATGTCTTTCTCTCTCCTCTGACTCTCACTTGCTCTTGTAACCACTGCTGTATGTGTTTAATTACTGAGGTGACCTGATAGTGTTGCAAGAGTGTGTTTCTCTTTATTTCCCCCTCTCTTTTCCCTTCAAGAGCAAAGAGTCAATCAAACTATTCTTCATTCTGCACAGCACATCCCATTAATACACAGTGACTCACTTGTGTGTGCCCTCTGTCTACATCAGACACCTGTTGTGGCACTAATTGAACAGTGTGACTGTTTATCACGATCGGATTGTGATCCACATGGCTATGTATGACGGCGCCTTTGTGAAACACAGACAGGAACCAGCTGTTACCCCAAATAGCTCTTGGCTTTCACAAGGTCCGTTTGTCAGCTTTGGGTTGAGGTTTGGGTTGGTGTATGTGTGAGACAAATTGGACGTCTACTGCTTGGACCATTAGTTCTGAGCTTCCTATTTGTTTTCTTCGTATCTTTGTCTTGGGCCTCCTCTCCTCTGTGTCTTCATAAAGAAGTGTATGCGCGTGTTTATGTGTGTGAATGCCTCCCTACAGGCTCCTCTCTGCTGATGATTGCACTGGCCATTTCCCTTTGAGGCTCTCCCCGGATGACAAATTCACACATCTGTTATCAGCCTCCTCTTTTCCACAAAATCAATAGTTTCACCTCAGTTTTCTCTGCATATATGGGATGGCGTTGCTGCAGTTTCTTTTCAGTGCATGCATGCAGTGTTGTGCATACCCAGAGCTAACCAGACACACAGAGAAAAACATGACAACCTTAAAGCGAGACTATGTAACTATTGCTGACCACCCACCACTGTAGCTACAAATTGCAATGGCAATATAATGGTAAATGCTAAAATGTAGCAGAAGCACAAGAAGAGTCATTAAGCCAGCAAACTAACTCAGTAATTGCAGTTACACAACAATTTCTATCTGAAGTTAGCTAACATATTGGCTAACATTAGCCACCGTGAGGTACTGGTCATACCAGACCAAGTATAGCTGTACAGTAGTTGCAAAACCCTTGTATGTATTGCATTAAGCTAAGGGTAGTTTTATTGATGATGAATTCAACCTTTTATTTGTAAAAGGAAGTGATATTTATTCTTTTATTTACACAGTTACATAGTCTCACTTTAATGCTAGCAGCCATAAAGGTGGTAGGAGTCTAGTAACTGACCATAACCACAGCCGAATGAAACACCTGTCAGAGACACATGTGAGTTTATAACTCATACATTATTATTTTAAAGATGTGGAGTAATGGAGGGAGATGAGAACAGCGGACAGACAGGAAAAAATGACGTAGTGGGGAATGGTATATGCACATGAAAGATGCACAGGACGTTGACGGAGTGCCATTGTTGCTGAAAGCAGCAGACAGGCATGGTGATACCCCTGACGTTCACATAAAGAACGAATGGCAGCATGAAACATCCATCTTTCATTGCTCTGTCTCTGATTCTTACTGTACTGCCACCATCTATTATTCATCAGCACAGAGGACGGGGAACGACAGACATGATGTACTGTTGGTGAAAGAAGGGAGGCAGTTGTGTACAAAAATGCACACATACACACGCACAAATGCCCTTGGAGTATGAATATATACAGAACATACATTATACGGACGTATATACACATTATTGATACGATATCTGTCTCACACAATCACACTGGATGCTTATTCTTTGATTTCTGCGCTGCATGTGGTTAACAGAACAAAGCACCAGTGAAAGAAAAACATTTAAGATTAATATATCCCATTAAAGATGAGTCTAATTGAACTCAAACCATTTAGTGAAGTCGATCCTCTTCATGACTTTCCACAGAAGAAAAAAATGCATTTATGTTTTACGTGTGTGTTGTTGGTTGTGCGTGTGTGGTGTATGGTGGTTTGCTGCTATTAAAAATCAGCCCCTTCATCATTTTTGCATCGTCACCCAACTCTCACGGCAGGAGTAATTAATTTCACACCAGTGATATTGAGGAAGACGGGGATAATGTGCCAAAGCTGACTTGCTCAGTGTGAATATTCACTTCACAACGTGGAACCAAAGACTGATTACTACTAATATTTACTAATTTTCCAGCGGATATGGTAACTTAAAGCCACACTGATCCCAGCAGTTTGCCACTGTGCAAAGCAATTACCCTCTGCCTTGATGGTTAGAAAAGAATCTTAAAATATCAGAAAAGAATCATTTACTGTAACTTAGAGTAATCATGTTGTGTTATTCACAGTATGTGTGTTGAGTTCCAGGTCAGGGGTGACAATTTTGTAACAGCGGTAGGTGGCTAGATGGAGAAAGAGACTGAGGATAAGAGCTCTCAAACTACACCCACCCAAAGCTGCCACCAACACTCCTGCCAACCACATTACATACTTTTTTGTGCATTCAGCAATGCACTGATGCCTCATCTTCCATTTCTTCCTCTCTGTCCCTTTGACTTTAACAATTGTCCTTTCCGATCTCCTCTGTTCAGTCCACCTGTCGGTTTGCTGCCGGTTCATTCAGTCTGGTTTCAGAGCCCATTGAGGCTGGCTCAGTTAACTTGTCCTCCTCCTCCTTTTCACACCTTCTCTTTTCTCTCACTCCACTTTCCTCCCACTCTGCCATCACTCATCTTTTCAAAGGTGTGTTATTTACCAAAAATGTAATGGGGGTTGAAGGCCTCTGGGACAGGAAGGGGGGTGTAAGAAAAGAGGAGCAGGAGAAAGATGAAGGGGTAGACAGGGTTAGGTAAGGCTGTATAATGACCCAGAGACAGGCTGTGTAATCAGTCTGTCTGTCTCCTTCCTTCACTGGTGCTCCAGGTTGCTTGTGGGGTCACAAGAACAGTGCTTTTGATTGGTACCGGGTTGTCATGGCAGAGTCATTTGGAGGGGCAGCGCTGGCAGAGGAGTGGCTGCAGGCAACCCGCTGACAGAATTTTCCAGATTGACGAGGGCTGACTTTCACCCCCTTGACCCCTTTCCATGAGCCCTTGTCCCGGTGAAGCGGGTGGGAGGTGGAAAGAGTTATTTTTGGTATCAGGGTCGTCGTCAGTGTTGAAAAGAAAGAATAAGTGAGATGATAAGTGGAAAGGAGAAGAGTGGAGGCAGTGATGCGCTAGAAAACAGCAGCGAAGAATTTGGGAAACCACAACAAATGTTTTCGATTTGTCATAAAAAGATATTTTCCCACTTCACAACATAAAAAATATACTCAACCATACGATAGAAATCCATTTGAAGTGTTGTGGTTTAAAGAACTGTGTTGCTGGTTCTGAACAGGCATGTGTGTTTGACTCAGTGAGTTACTCATAAGCTCTGTTGCTACTTATTACTCATAAGTAGCAGACAGCTATATATATTGGACGTTAGAGTATCACAGCTCTGTTTCTCTCTCTTCCCTCTCTCCGCTTCATGATTCTTGGACATAAAAGATGCAGAGTGTCGTAGGTGGGAGAGTTGTGTAAGTGAGGAGGCGCAGAAAGAGATGGTAGGTCAAGTAGCCCTGATTATGTAAAAAGAGTCAGAGAGGGTTGGAAACACATGCTGGTGTACCATTGGAGAGATTAGATTATGGGAAGATCACACTGAGTGGGTTACTCATAATGTGCTGATTGAGTAACGCAGGCGTGTCGTTCGTATCACTTTCATTTCATCTACCTTTTTTAATTAAGCTACCTTGGTTCAAGTCCTCAACTTCATTTTTCCTTTTATTCAAACAACTTCCCACTCTGTATGACTCCTATCTCCATGACTCCCATCTCTCCTCTTTTCACGTACACCCTCGTACTTTTTTCCGCAGCTCCTGTACCTTTACAAGCTGCATCATTTAGTTTCTCTTTTAGATGAGTTCATGTGAATAAGATGGGCTGCCTGAGCCCTGAGGTGCAGGCTGTCTGAATAGCGGCACTGACAGCAGTTCACCCCTCAGGTACCATAAGATGGACATACAGACAAGCTGTCTGGCACACATACAGAGATACACTGGAGTTCATCACTCTCCATCATTTCATTTAACAACTGACGTCTAGATTCATTACTCGGGTTCACTCTTTTTCTTTTCTTTTTATCAGTCATTCTCTTCTTAAAAACCCACATACCCATCACTGCTTCTTCAGACGATCTGAAGAGATTCAAACTAGCACGTAATCCCGTCGAATTCATTTAAATGCAACCCACATCGCCTATCCTAAAGTATATTGAGGCTGCAGTCACACAGATTCTGCTTTCCATTGATTACTGGAGTGAGACATATTCACTGCTGGTCACGGAGTGACCCAGCCTTGTACGGTATGTGCAGAGCTCAAGAATGAACTGGGCCCTGCTTGGCTGAAGTGAGTGCCAGGTCATTAATAGAGCGCAATTAGAATGAAGTGTTTGATAAAATGGTTTATAATTTTCAATTTATGAAATGTTAGTGTTAGCCCTCTAGCCATGCTAGCTCCTNCTACCTCATTTGAGGACAGTGGCTTTTAGGAACGCCATCCGCTCGAGTATAAGGCGCGGCCTGTTCCGCTTATATACATATATATCTTATACTGATAATTTGTAATTTTAACAGATTACTGTACTGATTGAAAATGTATTTTTTTTGCACATTTTAATTAAGATTTTTAATAGAAAGTGACAGCCCTACTAGCATTGGTATTGCCCAATATTGGCCCCAACGGTGATCGGATATCAAAGACTACACCAAACGTGTGTTTGTTTCTTTAATAATCACTTAACTTAAGCATTAATATTGAAAAATTCTTCATCTTTCTGTGAGTCTGAGGTCATATTTACATCACATTGCATGCAACTGTGTGAATTTATAAATGCGCGTTTACATAAAGCGGTCAGCATCAGGTTTTTCCTCAATATTTGCCCACACTTAAACATACTGAATGTATAAGAGTGGAAGAGTGGTATCGGTACATACGTAATTGCCACTTCTCATGACTATTTCCACATTCCTTTATTCATCACACCCCTGTGGCGTTATGCCCTGTTGAGAGCACAGAAATGGAGTGTAAAGGAAATGGAATTACCACACTCTAAAATCTGTGCTTTTATTTTCCTCCCACATCAATGAACACCAGACATCTGATCTGAGTGGGGAATTAGCCTATATAGCGGAAATGGGCTCTATATTCACAATAGATGACTGTGTGTGTGCGTTAGTGTGTGTGTTGCTTGTGTGTACATGTGGGCAGGAGTCTTAGTCAGACTCTGAGTGGGAAGTTGCAGGTGTTTGTGTGTGTGTGTGTGTGTGTGTTAATAGGGGGCGGTAGGAGGAGAGTATAAGCCGTCAGCTTACATGCCTATGGCTAACCCACCTTATTCATGACTTTGATCCAGCGCTCCTTTAAAAGAGCACCCCAATGGAGGGAGAGAACTCAACAGAAGAGAGCAGAGGGAGGAGGGAAGGAAAAAACAAATGTTACAGGTGGAAATAACAAATGGAGAAGCAGGGAAAGAAGGAAGATAAAGGGGTATCGAGAGAGAAAGCGGGAAAGCGATCAGGTGGCTGGGATTGATCAGTAAAGACACAAATGTTGATGGGTAACTGTTTGATTGATTGAGAATTCTCCAGTGTGCCTCAGAAGGATAAGGGGAATGGGGGAGGAGAGGTGAAGGTGTAGGGATGTGATGAAAGAAGGGATCAACTGTGATTTCCCAGAAGGGATAGAGATGGATGAATGAAGAAGGGATTGTGGATGAAGCAGGCGGTAGAGGGAAAATGAGAAGACTTTATTAAATGCTTTTTGGTTGAAAGTATTATAGCTGGTTGCCTGGGGGGGGTCGAAGCTAGGGTTTTTTGTGGCTTTCAGCACCCCTTGAGCAAGGCACTGAACCCCCAACCCCACATTCTGACCTTTTACAATGACATGTATATTTTTAGGAGCCTGTATTTGTGTGTCCGAGATTATGCATTCTTAGTTATCTTGTGTAAAATGAAGTCTGCAACAAAATATTTTCATTATCTGTCATCTTCATATTAAAAACAGACAGAAAAGTTGTTGAGTCCGCTAATTGAGTAATTGTTTCAGCGCTAATTTTAAATTGTAGGAAGAGAAACATGGTACAGCGATGAAGCAAAAAACAAAGAAAAGCCTTAAGCCTGACGCCACGCTTCAAGTCAGTATCTATGAATCACTCTGTGTCCCTTCCTCTCTGCCCTCTTGTCTTCAGATGGATGAATGGCATGCCTTTGGGTTGAGAGTAGTGTCTTGGCTAGCAGCTGGGGCCTGTAATGATAGAACTGAGTTAGCCTCCAGGAGCACGCTGAGGTCTCGCTAACCTTGGAGCAACGAGAAAATAGCCTCATTCATCTGCCAGCAACCTCCAGCTAATCCAGACCCGCTGTTAATCATTAATGGCAACTCATCTGATTCGCGTGCCGTCAACGGGACTCGGAACGTGATCTAAAGTCGTTTTTTAAGGCGCTGCCAGGCTTATGTCTAGAATACCAAATACACACGCTCCATGCTTGGTCTTGTATGACGGCTGCAGCATCTGCAGTTCGGCCTTTCACCAAGGAAGCATCAAAAGATTTACTTGGTTCTTTTTTTGTGTGTGTTAGCACGTTACGTGGTGTCATAATGTCAATATACTGACATTAGACATTTGAGATGTTTAAGCTCATGGGGCTGTACTCTGGGTGAGGCTGGTCTACAGTACGTGCCAGTGTACAATAACATGTTGAGAGCCGTTACGTCTACAGAAAAGGAGAACTAACTGAAGTACTGAAGCGATGCGGTGGAAGTAGACGAGAGAGACGTGTGTAAGGAGGGAGGGAAAAACGAGTGATGTGGATGGACAGATTTCGAGTCCAGCCTTCCATCCTGTTCCCTGTGGAAACCAGTGAGGAGGTGTCCAAGGCTGCTTGATCTTAGATTAGATGACTGTGCTCTCGCAGTGGCATAGCACAGCACTCCACACATGCCTGCAAACCTTCATGGCACACACACACAATTCCCTTAGTTTCATCAAGATATGCCCGAAATACAAATGAACTGTTATTAAAGCAAAATTGTTCTTTTTTTAGCCACAATTTGGCACCTTTATGTTCTTTGGAGCCATTATAATGTGGAGGGGTTTAACACTTTGAATCATCTTAGAAGCTCATTTAATAGGCTGCAATCTCAGTATCTTTTCACTAGGTTATTTTTGATACCAGCATATCTTACAGCCGCTGAGGCAGACCAAATTCTCTTTCATGTGTGCTGTGTTCCAGTAGCAATGGACTTGTTGGTGTATTACAGTCATGTTTAAGCAGTAGGTACAATCATCATTTGAGTCATCATCCTGGCAAGCTTTGCCGTGACAGATGGACAGCAGACCTGATATTGTTCTGGGAGGCCTGAACCACTGACTTTTAGCAGTGGGGTTCAGGAGAGGGGAGGATTGGATCACTCCAGGAGGGAGTCAGAGCAAAACAGGAGAGGCTAGTCTCACGCTAAGTCACATAATGAACCAGGTGGAGTTGCCTGTCTCTCAGGTCAGACGGGGGGGGTAAGGAAGGATGGAGGGAGGGAAATGGAAA
>NTHP01000267.1:595337-635620 GCA_003416845.1 Oplegnathus fasciatus | reverse complement strand
TAAATGTGAAAATTAACACGGTTCTAGCATGATGTCATCAGCGTGGATGGCGGGGTGGAAGAGGATGGCAAACTGGGTTGTAGCATAATTTGGCGGCATATGTGTAACCACATGTCACTGCTCCAGTCTCATCTTTATACCTGCCTGTCATCCTGTGCTGTTATTTCCAAGGTATGCGTGTCGATGTGCCCTTTTGGGGCTGTGTCATTTGGATGTGGGCATGGATGTTGATATGCGAGAAACACGTAAAAACAAAAGCTTTGACTCAGTGGTGTTTATAGCTCCGTGCCCTAGGTGATGCTTCATCACCATATTTTCTTTATTTAAAAAGACTGCGTTAGCCTGACATTACTTCAGATCTCTGTTGTTTACTGTTTACTTATTTACAGCCTAAAGCGGCGATGGAAAGGTTGTGTAAGTCAAGACCTTTTCCTTCATCGCACAATGCTTTACAATGCCTCTTTTCATCTTCAATAACTGTTTACTTATGTTCCCTGTCAAACCTGATGTTACATCCTCCAGATCTTTGTCTGATGGAAATATGAAACTGTTTGGATTCATGGGGAGCCATAAAAGATGGGAAGAGAGAGAGAGCAAGGGAATGAGAGGGAAGCAGTGCGAAGCGCATGCTGTCAAAGACTAATGTTGGGCCCAGTGATGTGGGGTAATCTGTCAGTGCTAACAGATTGCGTGATAGGGTAAATAGGGCTTGTTGTGGTGGCTGGCTGGCCGTCTGCATCTTCCTCTCTTCTGTCTTCCCTCTTTGGTATTCATGGCCTGTGGAATAATGAATATGACGAATTATCCAGAATCTGTTGCCTGTGGTTGTGGGTCGGAGAGTAGCGGCCGGACAGGGCCATCTCTCTCACTTGCACAGACGCACAAATGTGCACAAATGCTCACACACATCCGCACACATAAACCTGGCAAATTAACCCTGCTGCCAGAGGGCTTAGAGAGAGAGCTTTTGACACATTTGGGATTTTTATCTTTTTGGTATTCAGGGCTTTTGGGTATGCACGTTTGTGTGTCTGTGCATGCTCGTGTGTGTGTGTGTCTCCATGCACTCCCCCACTCGTTTAATGGCCTCTGCTTTGAAATTCAGAAAATAAAACCTTCTGTTTTGTGTTTCATCAGCTGGGGATGTTTTGTTAAAGTGAGGAAAATGAATGAACATTAAACCCATTTTTTCGGCTCTGCGTGTCCTTGCCCTCCACCGGCAAAAGTGGCAGAAAGAAACAAGATATGAGATGCACAACTGTCATTTTGAACACAATACTTTCGATTTGAAATAGGATGTCATCTTTTTTTGCTTTCAGGCTCTTTTGCACAATGCTGCAATTTGTATTGGGTCATTTTGCGACGGAGAATGTCTCATCCTTTCTTTCATTATGTTGTTCACAGAGTGTTTCAGTCCTGTAGAGAGAAGTCATTACTGTTCTTCAAAGACAGAATGGAAATAGTGGTATGTGAGGTGAAATGCTTTGGTTGCAGATAAGGTGATATTGCATGAATTACCATTTTCATAACTCAGTGTTTTGTTGAATGAGAGGTACATTATGCGTCCTTGAAATTTATGTTTTCATCAACTGAAAACACCATTTTCATATCTTAAAATAGCATATGTGTTATGAGGCAATAACTTGCTTTCAGTTTTCTTTCTGCCGTTGCCATTAACTTGTTTTCTTTTTCCTAAATCAACATCATTTGCGCATTATAAAATTCAAAGAAACATTTCCTATGAGTCTTTATGCTGCACTCATGCATTAGCATGGTCTAATCTGACTTTTCTTCCTCAACCTTTACACAAACACAAACCTTTGAAATGTATAATGATCACCTGAAAGCATCACTTATTGTAGATTCAAAACTGCAAAAGCCACCAGTGGAAGGATCCAGTTAAGCTGGACTTTTGGATGTGAAGGGTATTATTTATCAACTCCGGGAGCTCTTTTCTGCAGAGGAAGGTTTAGGAGGAAGTTCTCCCTGTGCCGGGGCATTAGTGGAAGGGAGTCACGTAACAGTTGGTACCAGGGGACGACACACAACACAAGACCAGTTTGAGAATGTCTTGTTTGTAGCTTTTGCGTGTGGGGAAACTCAGCACACCTCAGCCAGCCTCCTCCTCTTCAACTGTAGAAGACTCTGCCTGGGCTTAATCGGTTTATCATCAGTTACATAAGAGCGGGTGTGTAACCTCAAGGACTGCTGGGCTCTCGTCTCTTGTCCTTTGCATGTAGGTGCACAGCTATGTAGCTAGCTAAACACACTTCCAATAAAGACTGAAGGCAGGAGTTAGCCTTTGTTTGTACTGGAAGCTATTGTGAAACTGTGAAAACAGCACTTTATAAACAACAAATTCAAGGATAGTGATTACAAATCAGATAAAGATGATATCATAAACAAGTGTTACACCAAAGGTATTGTAAAGTATAGTAACTATCCACATGAATAAAAGTAAAAGGGTAAAATACCTAACATCAACAGTTTACCCAACTGTGAATTACCAGTTGGCTCCCTACAATGTTGTATTACCAACACATTAGCCTCAGACAGCTAGTGCAAGCTTGGTTAGAGCTAAACTGAAATTACCTACTGCACAGGATATATGCTATGGCTTATACCATGGCCACTTGCCACTAAAATGCAGTATCAAATTAAAAATATAATTCAATCATTTACTTATAAATAAGTTTTTCTGTTTAAATATCATAAATGATATAATTCGTGGGCTTCAGAATTCCTTCGCCAGGAGTTTTGAAGTTTTGAAATTGGTAGATCCAGTCAGAAACAAGAACTCTCAGTGACCACGTTATAACTACAGATGGTGGTGCAACGAGGGCATCTGAAGCGTAGATAGAAGATCTTGGTCAGTATTTGTTTTGTCACAGATCTGACAAAACAGTGAAAGTAACAACGTCAGTTAAACTGTTATGGAACTGTGTCAGCAGTGGTTGCTACTAGCAACAGAAAGTTTAATTGAAACTAACTGCTGGGGGCAGAATAGTGTCCTCCTTAACATGTTTTACATACTGAAATATACAAATATATACAGCAAAACTTGGATTTGTGACAGTAGGACAGTGTATGTGGGATCGAATCAAAATAAACTGCCATGCCTATGTCCATGATAATAAAGGAACATGTCACCCTGTGCAACAGTGTGTTTCACCGATGTGTTCTTAATAGTTTTTGGAAAACAATGGAGGTCAGAGGAATAAGGTATATCAGGCTTTGGATACACAGACAAAACTTGTTAGTACAGTAAAGTACGGTTGTGTTTTTTTTCATGGAATTATTTGAAAGGATAGAAAATCACCAGACTTATCCTTTAACATTTCTATCTCTGTCCCACAGATAAAATGAGTTGCAATGGTTCAGCCGGCTGAAGGTTTAGCACCCAATGAACCGTGCTCCTTGAAGTTTTTCCTCTGTGTCTCTATCTCACGCCTTCTGTCATACACATTGTAATATACTTACTACTATAGCACGCAAAGGCAGCTACACACACCGTCCCACACTCTCACTTCCCCCATGGCACCTTTTTCTTATTATCTTGTAATACATCTTGCATTATCCAGTTCAGTTTTATAATTAGTCTCTTGTCTTTTTATCTTGCACAAAGAGAGAAGCGGGTATATTTGTCATTTCACGTCAGACTTAACTAAATCTAAATGCTCTGCTTTAGCATCTCTATTATAATTCTTCTTCAGCAGAGTTGTTAAACTACATTTTACACTTTTCTGGAATGTTTGATAATTACAGTAACCCACGGGTCAAATAAACAGAATCATAATTGTAAATAAAAAGCATGAATATTGTTTATTGGCTGTGCACGGACATTGATAAATGACTCTTGGTGTGGGTGCATGAGTATGAGTCGCTTGCATTATATTTGTTGAGCTGATTTATTTACAAGCTCTGAGCAGATTGCCTGTTTAATTGTGATTTAGCAGAAGTCACAGCTCAGCACTTTTAGCCAGGGAACGGTCTCGGGTGGAAGTGTGTCATGTGGGGAGAACGCTCAGAGAATCAGGAACAGGCATCTCCCGTCATCCCAAGGCAATTTATCACTGTGTCTCTGCCTCTAATGTGAGCATAGTTAAACAGGGGGTCTTGATGGTGGCTGCACTTTTAATATTCGAGTCGATCAATAAAAAAAGGCTGCGTTATTTAATAGCTTTGGCCCTCGAGGCTGTTTGGCCCTGTTTAGGTTTCTTTACGCTTTCCTGTGTAAACATAAATTAGCTGTAATTGAACAAACCGTCACACTTGCACGGCTGAATGCGTGCTACTGTGCTGCTGTATGCCAGCCGGGCCTGACTCAGTGATCGCCACACTTTTCTCTCTCACTCCTAATCTCATTGTCACTTCCTCTCTTACTGTCATCGTTTCATATTTCTGCCTCACTCGTCTGCATCTCTCTTTCATTAGAATTAATTAGGCATTTTAGTTAATTACCTGCCTGCTTTAGCATAATGGCAGCTCCCCCATACAGTTGTTTCATGGAGGCGAAGACAGACGTCATTAACCTCCAGTCTCTTCATTGCATTCACTCGCTTAAAGAGAGCTATAAACGAATTCTATCTGTGGCACTTCAGTCCACCTTCAGTATGTTGTGGCTGTGTACTCTCCTGTTTGCTTTTGTTTTACTTTTGAAATATTTAATCTTTTCTCTCCATGTTTTGTGTATATGAGTAACATCCCACTTCACATAGCTGGAATAAATCCATAATCTTTTTGTTGAATTGTTATCTCTTTCTCCTCCTCTACCAGCATCAATCCTTTTAAAAATGTGTGGGGTTTTTTGTATTGACTCTGTGTGGAATGTTGGTTTGTATGAGCGGGGCCTCTCATTTACTCAACAGGCTTATATTTACTTTTTATGAAGCAAATCCTGCTGCTTTGATTGCTTTTAAGCACCAGAGTCTCTCCATTATGCCTTATTGAAATGGCCTGAGAGAGATCCCACTACAGTATGACTCTCGCTCCAGGAAGCCTAACCTTATTATTATTCTAAAATAATTCTTGGACTGTTTGCTGGCGACTCCTTGTTTTTCTGTGCGTCTGTTCCTCTCTTTCTGTGTCCCACTGTATGTGTCCCTCTAAGTGCCCACTGTTGTCAGTATTACGTGGGGTCGGCCATACCCAGGTGTGTGTATGTGTAATTATCAGTGCAGAGAGCTTGTCTCCATTCATTTTTAATGAGCAATGAGGCTGCGTTGCCCCCATTAATAGAGAATTAGACCGTCCATCAGCCAGCGCATAAAAGCCTTGTTCTCTGCATCTGGGGTGTAGACTGTACTGTGAGAGGCGGTTAATGATGCGGCGTGGCTCCCTGTCTGCACTGACAATAACTCAGAGAGCTGGAGATGGACAGAATGAAGTGAGGAGGGAGAGGAGAGTAAAACAAAAAGGAAGGAGCAGGGATGGGAGGGAAGACGCAAGGGAGCCCTTCAGCACTCACAACACTGTCAGTGTGAGGCAATGAGGCTTAACTACAAGTGCTGGGGTTTCACTGGGATTCATTAGCATGAGACTTTATCGTAGAACTTTATGATGTTATAGTAACACATCTGTGCATGCATCTGTGCGTGTGGGTGTGTTAAAGGAAAATTCACTTTCTTTCGAGCCTGGGTATTATTTTCATAGATTTTGCCATTATTCCTTTTGGGTATGATAACATTTTACTCACCAAGTTACAGTTTTTCTCAATGGCTTACACACTATAACTGGGCCTATTAACTAAACATCCCAAACCATGACGCCTTCCACCAAAAGACAGACTCATTTCCCAAAACTATGAACACTATTCCCCTGTTTTCACACATTATTCAGATTCATTGAACTTTTTGTGAAAAACTCTACACACAAATCCCTTCATATATCACTGGCTGCACCATGTGCTCATTTAGAGAGCACTGGCATTCAATATCATTAACTCAAGTCTTCATATAGTTTCTGATGAGATTCGTGCAACTGGTTGACCATGTTCTTGTCCATGGGATGTCAATGAGGGAAGCTGCGCAAAGAGTGCAGCCGAATCTGAGCCGCTTCACAGTAGCCTCTATAATCCAGATTTTGGATAAGGCATTTTACCTGGCTAGGGCTAATATTGCTAATATTGATGAGACTCTCTGGCCTCACCCAGACCCACCCAGAATGTGATTTCTTTCTTTATGTACAAACAGTTTTTTTCATTGGTTTATATTGGTAAATTCCACGTTCTTTATCAGTTGCATATTTTTAAAGTACTTTTTCTTTTTCACTCAATTTCAGTTTATTTTACTCCAGTGATGTCTGAAGACAAAGTTTGGTTTAGATGTAAGGTTACATGGTTTTGAGTGGAGAGTTTGGTCTTGACATTGAAGTTTGGAAGTTTGTGAAGATGAGTGTGCAGTTCTGCATTGCAAATGATTGATTGTGAGAAATCATCACTCATTCCAAAGAAAAGCTGTGGTCAAAGGTGAAGTAGGTCTTTTACAAGACAGATCAGGTAGCAATTTGAACATTTGCCTTTGTGTTTCTCCCAAAAAGGGATGGTAAAACGGTTTTAAAACCTTTCCCTTTTATATTATCTCTGTTCTAGCAGTGTCACTAGAGCTGCAACGATTAGCTGATTAGTCGATCAGCAACTATTTTGATCGTACATTAATCGTTAAGTCCTTTTTCAAGCAAATGTGTTTCTCCACATTCTCAAATGTGAGACTTTGCTGCTTTTCCTTGTCTTACATTATAGTGAAATGAATACCTTTTGGTTTTTGTCCTGTTGGTCAAAGAAAACTATACATTTGATGACATCACCTTGGGCTCTGGGAAATCGTGATCAGCATTTTTGGGTGTTTTCTGATGTTTTATAGACCAAACAATTAGTCAAATGATTGATAAAATAATCTGCAGATTAATCAGTAATGAAAATGATCATTAGCTGTCATGATGTCGGAAAGTGAAATGCTCATAACCGATAAGAATGATGGAGAAATGTATGAAAATAATACCCAGGATGTACAAAAAAAACAAAAAACTAAATGTTCCTAAAATAACTGCATGTAACCTACCTATTGTGTATATATATCAAGGTATGTGTGTGTGTGTGTGTGTGTGTAGGCCAAGTCTGCTACCTGGACTGTCTGGCGCTGTGCCCTGTCTGAGCTCTGCCGCTCCTCCCTTGAGTGAGATATTTAAGAGTGGAAGCAATTTATTACCATAATATTGAATCATGTCCCTTCTTATGGTCAGTAATGAAAAATGAATAGTTTTTCTGTGCAGCTCCTGCAGGAGACAGTGCCCCAGCAGCAGCTTTCCAGCCATTACGCACATGCACTTGCACACGTGCACACACACGCTGTCTATTTGCTGAGAGACTGGACCAACCTGCTGCAGCTTGACCTCCATTCATTTCCAAAGAGAACGGGAAATCGCATCAACTGAGCGATTAGTCAAGCATCCTTCTTTGTGATGTTGATAATTTAACCTGTATTAACCCAACCACTGGGCATTCGCGATGATCAGTATTGTCAGTGTGATGAGGCTGACACCAGATCTTCGCCAGGCGCTGGCCCTGCGTTGCTGCTGTCTGTGATGTGTAACGAGGAAACCATTGAACCCTCACCTCAATTTCCAGGGAAATGACAATGACAAAGATGGTATGTTGCAGTGGCAGGAGGGCCGAAAGCTGCGCAACACCTTTGTAATCTATGACACTCGCAGTGGAACGGCAGGCGGCATGCGGGCTGCCCTTCTGCTGCCTGATGTAATGTGCGCCACATTGCTCTTCCTGTCACAGAAGTAAACAGGGATTTATCATGAGCCTGTTGCAAGGCAGTAACGTGCATCTGAAATTCATTGTTCCTGTTATCGGAAAAGCTGTAACATACGTGACCATTCGTCCGACTGTGCTTTACGACTTTCAGCCACTGCTGAGTTCCCTCATGATCTGTCTCTGGAGTGTGTTTAATTTGATCTGCTTCGTCCAAATGTTTACCCGCATCACACGACTGTCTAATGTCTCCCAGGAGACCCCTGTGTCTATACGCGTGTTGTATTGGCATGTGTAAGTCTGGAGTGTGTGCACGCAAGTGGGTGCATGCGTGATTGTGTACGTGTTTGCGAATGCAAGGGTCATCTGTGCCAGCGCAACACTGTCACATAGGTCTCTGTGGGATCTCCATTCCTGCTACTCATTGCATACACACTAATTACAAACTGGCAGCTGAGACCACTGGGGGCAGCCACAACGTGCTGATGCAGTAAAATCAGATAACGCACGCAAACATACATTCATGCAGAACTCACGTAATACTTTGTGTTTTCATCATGCTTTGTCTGGGAGCAGAAAAGCTTATGGTTGAGGCATTCATCTCTGAAATTAACACTAAGTGACCTTCGCTTTCCAAATACATGTTTAAAGAATTAGTAAATTCAACTCAGATTGTTGTTCTGGTCCACCTTTTGCCCTTGTGTATTTTCCCCTTGAGGATTTCTGGTCAAAGAGGATTTGGGGCTTAAATGTGCACAAATGTCCTCAAAAGGCATTTTCAGGCATGCTGCTCTATTTCAGTGAGTTGCTCTTTAACATGTTTATCGTGCACAATGCAGGCACAATGGCACTCATGTGTTGGTCACCCACGTATATTTAGGCAGACACACAGACCCATGCACAATCCCCTATGGGCGTAGACAGACAGATCAATAACAGCTCTTAAAAGAGCTCTATATAGAAACAAATCATTAGCTCAAATGGCTCATTGCAGCAGCAGCAGCAGCAGCACCAAGCGAGTGCACAGCATTCAACCACAGTACCAATGTGTATGACATTATGCATATACTGTATGTGTGCGTTTGTGTGTGTGTGTGTGTTTTGGGGTGGGGAGTATTGCTCACTAGTAACGATGTTCTCCCTTACAGCCTTTATCCTGTCTTGGTAAATTAACTGCATTACTCTGACCCAGAAAGTCTCTCAGCCCAGAGATGCTACAATTGCCAAGAAACATGCATGTGTGTGGGTTATTATGTGTCTGTTAGTGTGTGTGTGTGTGTGTGTGTGTGTGTGTGTGTGTGTGTCCTCCATGCTCCACTGACTTACTTTAGAGTCCAGTCTTCCTGAGTGCCCACATTAGTGGGCACAGAGAGCGATGTGGCCTGGCTAATACAGTAGCACAGTAGCTACCTGGAGGCCACAGTTGAGCACAACAGCACTGCTCCTGTGGCTTGGCATGGCTTTTTAGAGAGAAGGGCTTTATTATGCCCTGCCTGAAATGTGTTTATGTGCTGAGGTAGAGATGTTGAGAAAGAGAAATCTGAGCCTGTCTGGCTGGCCGAGTGAATATTTTAGAAAAGTCAGATATAACAGCTGAGACACGGTTTCATCTTAAATATCAGCATGGCAGAGCATGCATAATTTTTACTGTGGTTTGGGAACAGCCCATATTGAGAAATGCTGCACACACAGACGTGACAAATATGTATTGTAGTGCACTGTCCACCCACAGTTTATACAAGAATACTATTGTTTTCTGTGGAAATACTGTTTCTGCCTTGGGCTCAACATTCATTTTCTAAAGCATACTTTGAAGCACATTGGATTGGAAGTTGATTTATGTTTTTGGTTTTTTTTTGTTTTTTTTTGGTGTTGTTCAAATGTGATGCACCTGTGCTGGCTGCCGGGTTTGTGAACACAGATTACAGAGAAATAGCCAGAAAAGATACTAGCCTTTGCGCTTTCAGTGTTCGTGACTTATCGATCCTTTAGGTGCAAATGTATTGACCTCAACCTGGTAAAATATTGATTTCCTTCAGGGGATCTATAATGAAATTAGTGGGTTTGAACTGTTAATACCACAAGGTAGAAAAGATCTTCTATTAAGGTGTTGTTCCAGGAGCTGTTGACTACAGAGGCCCCACGTTCCCTCAGACCAGCTCTGAACGAATCATGAGTGCAAATATCAATCAAAGGTTATTTGGCTTCTGATGATAATGAGAATTCTTCCATTTAGCCTCCGGTGTAGAAGGTGATGAAATGTAGTAAAGCACTGGTTTTCACACACTTCCTCCGTGTGTAAACCTGTATGTTTGTTTTGGAGTGTTTATTAAGACTGCATGCAGTGTTGCGTAAGACTAGAGTGCAGAATGCATGAAAAATTATGATGTGCTGTCAGCAATGTAGTGTTATTATGGTTTGAGTATACAGTGTGGATGAAATAATAGGTTAGTCTCTGAGATGAAAAGAAAACAGACAGGAAGATGTACCGTGGACCAGGGATGTAAAACACGATCTTCAGAAAAATAAGATAAACAACCATGAAGAAGTGCAGACCAATACAAAGACACAGTGTGCACCTCAAGACATGAATGTGTACACAAATGCTCACATAGAAATGCACAATAACACATGCACACATACACCCTCTAGTCTCATTGTGGGATAAGTCATTCATACCCAGTTGAACTTTGGGGAATTGAGTCTGCTTCTCCATGACCATGCACACCACACTCCTCCATTTGATCGAAATATAGGGGTCACAGGTGTCACGTTGACACACACACACACACATACCAGTACATGTGAGGCACACTAGGGTTTATTCAGTCTCTGTTAGCTGTGTACATGCATGTGCACAAAACAGAGAAATTTGCCAGCTACTCAATAAAGCTTTTTTTTGTTTATCCATTTTGATTACAAATCTTGTTTTCCAAATGGTCCAATAAGTGTGTAAGCAAACATGCACAATGCACACGCAACTGCCAACACACACACACACACACGCACACAGACATGCACACACTCACACAAATGTTCTCATTCAACTGAGCCATTTCTGAAACCTGGGCTAATATTTGTATGGATTATTGGCCTTTGTGCTTATCGGCTGCACCATATTGGCGGACTAAAACCTTATTACCAGCCTATTGAATGAGAAAAAAGGTTTTCGTTTTCGACAAGCACATAGTCACGCACTCGCAAGCTGGTTTCACAAAGACACACAAACATTTGTTCAACATGCAACAAAAGCGCACATTTTCAAGCTGAAATACGCCGCGCCATGGTAGCGAGAACCAAGGTTTTAGCAGAGCTAGCCAAAAGTTTGAGGCAGGTTCCGCCTCATTCATTCTGAAAGCGGCTGTAATAATTGCTTGTTTCTTTTCTTTATTTCCCTCTAGGGAAAGTAAACAAATACTGTTGTGAAAATGCTACTGATTATGGATGGAGGCAACCGTAGTTCTTTTTCTTTTCCCCGATTTGGATGTGTAATAACATTATGTGAAATCTATTTCAAACTAATGACATCCACAGCTTCACAAAGACCCTTGCTTCCTCTTCTCTCTCACTGTGTTCCCTCTCACTGTGATCTCATCCGGCCACCGCTGCTCCTCCTCTATTGATCAGCTGTCCTCTGCTCTGTTGTATATCTGTCCATATGTGTCTGGGGCCGACTTCGCTCCCTCACCTCTGCTATGTTTTTAGCACCCTCTGCACACATTCAAGGGAGGTAGAGATGGATGGGTACAAGCAGAGATGGAGGGAGAGGGGGAGTGAGGTGTAGAAGTGTTACCGCTGGGCTTTAGTGAGTAATGACTGGTCTTATTGCTGGCAAATCAGGTAGGCTCTCCTGAGACAGAGATGAACAACCTCTGTGTCCCCTCCTTCACTTCAGCAGCACTCTCCTGTGTGTTCAGTCCACACCTCTCTTTTTCCTCCTCTTTGTTTTTGACAGAGAGATGCAGAAGACTTATTCCACTTTCTTTTTAGCCCTCCCTTCTTTAAAGCTACCTCCTAGTCATCCATATAATGTTATTTCACAGCTCTCCAACTCGTATCTCTCGCGCATCCCTCATGTTGCAGCAGCAAGAGTTTCCTTAGCAACTTTCCTAGAGATAGATGGAAGCTTTTAAGGGGACACGAGGACAGGCGAAATTACAGGAAAGCATTACAATCACCAAATGCTAAACGGGGCTAACACAGACTGAATGAGCGACAGAAATGTTTCTGTTTTGCTCTCATTGACCCAAAAGGCTCTGCCGGTACAGTATGTAATAGACCTGTCGCTAAATCTCTTGCAGAGTTTGTGTTCCAGTGTCAACAGAAAGTGACAGATATGTTTTTCAGTGTAGGAGATTGGCGCTGGTTGTCAGAGTGAGCTATAAGTGGCTGGGTATTGACA
Source organism: Oplegnathus fasciatus (assembly GCA_003416845.1). Taxonomy (NCBI): domain Eukaryota; kingdom Metazoa; phylum Chordata; class Actinopteri; order Centrarchiformes; family Oplegnathidae; genus Oplegnathus; species Oplegnathus fasciatus. The sequence goes on along the minus strand of NTHP01000267.1, from coordinate 623,459 downwards.
TCATACTGGGTGCCAAGTCTGTCTGTGTGTTCATTCCTCTTCCTGACAGCTAATGAAAAACCTGTTTTTGATATGTCACTTTCGCTCCCTCCTGGTACATATATAGCAAGGATTATATGGAGACATGACTGACGAGTGTGTGTGGGTCTGTGCGTCTGCGTGTGTGGGAGAGAGACAAGAGAATTGACAAGTTGGGGAGAGAGAGAGAGAGAGAGAGAGAGGAGCGACTCAACAAGAAGACGAGAGAGACCAGGAGGAGGAGGAGGAGGAGGAGGAGGAGGAGAAGGAGGAGAAGCACATAAATTGGTGGCATGTGTTCAAACATCAGGCACATCTAGCAGAAAACACAGAGAGACATTCAGTAGGTCTCCATGTTCAAATGTCAGGCCCCAGGTTATTTATAGCCTCTCTAATTAAACCATGCACTGTGCCTCTCTCCTGCTGTCTCTCTTTCTGTTTCTCCCTCTAATTCTCCCATGACCCTCTTTCTCACCTATTGGTCCTCCTTTCTCTCTCTTTCTCAACTAATTTTCTCTCGCGCTCTCTTTCTGTTGCCCCTCTCGTTCTCCCGTCTGGCGTTTCCACCACGCTATCCTCCACAGGCCAGTCATTAGTGTGGAAATCCTATAAATCCTGTTTGATTGTGATCCCGCGCTGTCTTTTATGGGAGTCTTATGATAAACACAGACACACTTAATCTGCTGAGATTAAACTCTGTCTCGCCCCATCAGCCCGGTGACAGGAACACACACAAAGCATACACAAACACACACACTCACACACGTATCATTTTAACAAGACTTGATTGTCAGCTGGCTTACTCCTGGGAAAACGGTTGCCATGGTGACTCCAGATGTAGCATCTGAGGGTCTTGTTGCTGTGTATTTCCAGCTCCGTGCTTTCTTCCCCTGTGATACTCCACCCCCTCTATCCAACAATCCAACACAGCGCAGTCACACAGAGGGGCCTTAACCCAGATTATGCATCAACACCTAATTATGCATCCATTATATTACATCCTCTTTTGAAGACAGTGCTTTATACAGGACGCAAGACTTCTCTCTCTGTCTCTCAAGGCCAAACTCTGCCTGAAACAGAATGAGGGGAATCACAAATGTTTCTGAGCACAAAGATCATTCACAAAATATATTTTAAATGCGCCATTTCGTTTAGTTGTGTTTGAATGGCACATGTGTTGTACAGTGCGTGTAGGTGCATGTACTGCCACATGCGTCACACACCACACAAGCTCAACAGCATGTGTCCGGTGATGAGGTGGTGGTCATGGGACGAATCCCAGCATGGGAGTCGCCAAATCTGGCCTTCGCATGGCTGTCATCACTCACCTCTGGTCCTCCCTAATCTCCCCTGGAAGCTTCACACCAAACACCAAGAGGTCAGATGGCCTTGACCTTCCTGTGTCACCTCTCTTCATGTGCACGGATCTCCACGTAAAGTGTGACAAGACACCTCTATATCCCTTTATGCTAGGTCTCCACAATGTATCATCTGTTATTGTTTTGTTGGAATATGAATTTCTACAATAAACACACTGAGGTGAGGTGACCTTGACCTTCCTGTGTCACCTCTCTTTATGTGCACGGATCTCCACGTAAAGTGTGACATGACACCTCTATATTCCTTTATGCTAGGTCTCCACAATGTATCATGTTATTGTTTTGTTGCAATATAAATTTCCACAATAAACGCACAATAAAAGGATGCAATATTAGATTCCTAAACCCCGCTTGCCCCGGTTTATTGGAGCTGTAATGAAGTCCGCTCTCCCTTTACATCATCTTAGCCAATCACGCTTGAGTGTCTACAAGTAGATTTAAACAAATTTTATCAAGCAAACACTTTCAAATGGTAGTTACAACACATCATGCACTGTTTGTCACATGGCTATGGGCACACAGTTAAATCTTTCCAAGCTCCAGCGATCTGATGAGAGCAAATCGTGCAGCACCACTGGTTTCACTGTGAAACAGTTGAAGCATTTGGCTTACGGTGCATCAAAGTGTTGTGCTATCCACCAAAATTTGACTTGTTGCTCCAAAAACGTCAGTCTGTGTCTGCATTTGTACAACCTTAACTTCTTCTTTGTTCAATTGCATCTCATACCGTCATACAGTCAATATCAAACAAATTTGTACATATCATCACATATCTTATCCAAATCACGCAGCCATGCTTAACACACCACCTAACTTTTTCTGATGTATAGAACTGGCCTGCAAACTACTGTAGAATTTAAAACATGTGAGTCAGTGGTTGACATATGGAAAGCTGTGTCTTTGCCATGTTATCCACTTCATCGGCCATCTATAGACTGTGTTTGCTGTCTGTGGTAACATTGCCGTCATCATGCTGATGCCAGCTGACGTTGCATGCCCATAGTTGGATGGTAGAATTGGTGCTGCAGTGCTAAATATTCATACTGCCCTGTGTTTGTGTGTTTGTGTGTGTGTGTGGTGCTATTTATATACTTCCTCACCCGTGTATGGTTCATCGTCTCCACATGGATGGACAGGAAAAGCTGTAATTAGGAAGCAGGTTTTAAAAATAGAACAGCTGACTGGAATGTCTCCTACTAGTTGAATACAAGCATGTGGGCTTTTGTGTTTGCATGTGTATGTATTTGTGTGTGTGTGTGCGCTGTGATGAGGCATGGAGTGAGTCGGAGCATCCGTATGCCAGTTTATGCGTCTCCTGTGTCCGGCGTGTGAGATCTTGCCCCCTCAGACCAATTAAAACCTTGTTGCATTGACACTTGCACATCAGGCGGGGGAATTGTAAATCAGACACTCATGTTCCCGTTGTCCTCTCATCTCCGAGCAGCTCATCGGCCTTGTTTACAGCGAAACCAGCGGAGTAGCTTTCCATTCATGCTTTCTTTGTGCCTTGCAAGCACGTTACAATGACTTGTGTGGAACTGAAATGTTCTTTAATGGAAGCGAATGACAAATACTGCAATTAGCCCAATCCAGAGGGAGCAGCGGCACTCTCTGCTTTCCCAGTAATACCCGTGTGGAGGCAGGAAATAGCCTGACTCCATTTCTATTATCACTTAACTTTGCATACAAGGCAGGCTGTTAATGCTGTCTACAACCTGCTTCCTGTCCAAAACCAGCTTCTCATCATACACAGGCCTCATTACTGGAGCTCAGAGCGGGCCAGAGTCGTATTCTGTCATGGAGAAATGCATTTCAGTGCCACACCATCACAGACTTTAGCATGGCCATCTAAGCCCCTGCTCTGGGTGTTGATAGTTGCTGATGCTGGAGGCTGTTTCAGATTCAGAGTCGGAGTTGATCAAAGGATCTGTAAATCAGTAATTATAAATGAGTCTGGACGCTTTTCACACCCACTAGCAGGTATAAGCCATCAGTAGGCAGAGTGGATCCGCTACATTAATGGACACTATTTGGCAATGCCACACTGTGTCGGGCTGTGCCAGCTGTGGCTTTTTAGAAGGGGATGGGAGAGGAGAGAAAATGCATGAGAGATGGAAGTGAGAAGGTGAAAAGAGATTACTTTTTTGCTGAGGGGCAAAATGTTCTGAACTAATCCTAAATGGTTTCCTATTGAAATGTGGGATTATGTTCATATATGTTAGCACATGGCAACCTTTTTACCGCCTTTAAGCTTGTTTTTTTCTACCCGCTTACTCAGTGTGAAAAATGTCACTGCTGTAGCTGCCATAAAAATTATGTTGTAATGGATTTTTTTGACATCAACACTGACATATTTCCTGTTCCCGTTGGCGACTATAGGTAAAAACTCTGAACAGACGTGCATAATCAGTTTAGTACCGTTATAGTTAATCACATATGCTTTACCTTGCTGTCTCACTCTCAGCTCAGAGTCCAACACCATCACTAACAATACTGAAGCCACCACAGTATTTATTGGCCTCTTGCTCCGCCTCTATTGAAGGAGATGACTTTGGTTTTTATGATGTGCATGTTGACAAATAATGACTTATGGCTGGCTTATGTGAGAATCCACAGAGGGCACATGATGAAAGGCAGAAGACTGATATTGGGTCTCAGTACTTAGGATTCATCAGCTGGCATATTGGAAGGAGAAAAGGTAGCGGGGACACGGAGAGGAGCCTCCGGAGAGACAAATTGAGACACAGTGAATTGGCATCAATCCGTCCTGATAAAGACAATGAGATTCATGGAATTTCAACGGCACTATTAGTTTTTAGAACGGGAAAGGTCGCCAGAGGATATGGGATGGTGACTCATGTGTGACACTAATAATCCCTACGTGGCTTTGAATACAGTATGGCGGGGCGCCAGATGACACTTTAATGACAGTTACGTCTTCTTTATGGTGATATACAGTTGCTTTATCTTTCAAAGCATAAAGAATGTTATGTGAGTTCAACGTAGTATGTATAATGGCTTTCTTGCAACGTTAGACATGAAATATTTAGGTGCAAACACAACTGGGGCCAACTGAGGCCTTTATGTTGTCAGCTCCAGAGTGCATTTTACTGAGCAATATGTTTCCATGCATAGTTTTTCCAGTAACTCATTTAACGTGTATTACAGAGCATCGGGAAGCCATTGACTGCAACGATCAGCTTGTTTGAAGTACATTTATGTCGCTGAGTTAGAGTAGAAAAGAAGGGTGCTTCTGTTTCCAGAAGGAATCAAATCAGACTCGATTGTCTCCAGGTTGTTGCTCCCACGCGCCACAGGATATTTGCATAAAGTTTAACCTTTCTCAACTCACACCGCTAGGTGACTTTTTAGTCAGGTTCAATTCGCAATGGATGGCATCCCGCTACCCCTTTAGTGTTGGAGTCTTTGTGTGTGAGCAAGAAAGTTAGGGGGATAGTCCTGCCATTTGCTCAGGGCACTGGCCTTACTGTAGGTCTCGAGTTGTCCCCCAGGTGCCAGAGAACTGCTGCCTTTTGGATTCTAGGAAGTTAGGATGAGTTGAATACAGAGAACAGATTCAGAAACATACAAATAAAGTTTACTGCCCATATAGTATATGCTCATAAATGTTCTGAACCTTTTATTTTGTTGTGTATTGCATGTGGTGCCAGCACTCTTAATTTCTCCAGTTGTCCTGTTGTGTTTTTGTTTTTTGTTTTTTGTGTGCTTATTCAAGAGGAACCATACAGATGAACATTTTTACATACAGATAAGCAGTGCAACAGATGCAATGATTACAGGGCCCCTAGTGGAAGCTAATTTGCAGTCTTTTGTGCAGATCTGCACTGAACTGATCTGAAGGTATAATATTATGAGGGTGGTAATACATTGAGAAACATTTGTGCAGATGCCCTGAGACCAGAGTTGAACTCATCTGTCAAAAAATAGATGAATATGACGTTGGCCGCATCCTGAAACCCTGTTCATTTGAGCGTCAAATCCTGGATTAGATGGAGGCAGGAGCTGCATTATCTACTGTACAAGTGTTTTAGATAATTTTACGCTCTTCTTTTCTTGTTTTCTCTTTTTGTCTCCTTCTCACCACTACAGGAATTTTCCTGGCTCAACACTTTATTGATTTATTGAACTGCATTTCATTTATAATGACCTCAGGGAAATTAATTTTTGGCTGTAGTAACTCAAAATACTTTTGCCTTAGAAGTTTGTGTTTTTTATTTTATTTTATTTATTTCTGCAGCTCTCGCACAGTTTTATTTTTATTGCTTAGTCTCTATAATTAAGTTGTGATTTTATTTTCCCCTCCCGATCTGTCTGATCATCTCCTTGTGTTGCATTAAAATAAAATGAAATAAAAAAATTCACACCTCTACTTGGCATCGGCCCTGGGTAATAGGAGAGAATGAGCAAGAGAGGAGAGAGAAGAAGCGAGAGAAAGAGAAAAATAGAGGTGAGAGAGAGAGAGAGAGAGAGGTATTCACATTATACTGGGTTATGTAATCTCCAGAGGAGTGCTTTTGTTTGTGTTGATTTTGCATCCATGCAGTGCCATGGATCAAACAGACAGACAGAGCCTAATTGGGTTCGGAAAGGAATTTTGTGTATGTGTGTGTGTGTGTGTGTGTGTGTGTGTGTGTGTGTGTGTGTGTGACGACTCATGTATGTGTGTGTGGCAACTTATCCTCTCCCTCTCTTTCTTTCTCTCTCTCGCTCTCTCTCTCTCAGATTTTTTTGTACTCCTCCTCTGTTGCATAATTCATGTCTGTACTTTTTCACAGCACAACACAAGGGCTGATTTTCTCTATGCCTCTATTATAGCGTTGAATCTTGATAATAAAACTTGTCATAACAATATCTATAAAATCTTTTCATGTTGCTGTTGAACATTCAGGACAGATAAAGCCTTTAGTATTGAAGTCGGGAGCTTGGATTGGCGAAATACTATTAACCCTAAGACATCCAAACCCACGGTGATATGAGCAGCGAAGATGAAGATAATTTTGTAATAAAAGGAATTGTCTAAGCTGTTCCTCGCCTTTACGTTATCCCTGATTGTTTCTGCTCGCAGTCAGTAGAGTTGTAGATATCATGGCCTGTGTGTCTCAGAAGAAGCCATTAGCTGCCATAAATTTTTTACAGTATGACAACTTCCACAGACATGAAATTGCCCGAAGCTACACAATTTATCACCGTAAACACAAGGCCTTAATTGGGTTTGTTGTTTTTTCCCGTCATAATTTATTGTGGCCAAATTAACTGTGTCCATATCAGTAAGTACAGTATATTATGCTCTGCTTTGTGTCAGACACCAACAGCAAGAAACTTTGGCCCAGACAGAAAACAAAAGCATTTCACCTTCCGGACTTTATATTCAGATCCATATGATCTTAATTAAAGTGTGTTTTATAGCCATGCTAGCGGCCTGGTTCCAGGGATGGTGATGTTGGTTGATCTTTCCGCCACTTTGGTCTGGACTGAAATATTTCAACAGATATTTAATGGCTTGCCATGACATTTTGGGCAGACAGTCATGGTCCCCAGAGATTAAATCCTAATGACTTTGAAGATGTGACAAAATGTGACAAAAATCACTTAACATAAAAACAAATATCTACTATAACAGTATACAATAAGAATATTAAAATGTTTAGAGATACTACATTTTTCATACAAGATTTTTGGCTAAACCAACTCTAAAAACATCACATTCTTCTGGGTTAATAGTAAAAAAAACAAAACATTCAATATTGCCTTTTTTTTCTCTTTTTTTTTATCCCTGTTACTCTTGACATCCTTCACATTCTCGTTTTGCAATCTCCCACATCATTAAGAAAAAGAGGCGTCCTTGTGGGGGGAAAAAAGAGACACACTTGGAGAGAATGCGATTTGACAGCTTATGCTTATTTCCATAAGATAACATGTCAGTTTTCTCACTCTCCGTACACAGTTCCAGCACAAACATGCATGCACACCTCCATACGCTCCTCACACAGACCAAGGTCAAACAGCGCTGCTCTCTCCCATCTTGCCAGTGCAGCTTGAAAAGATAAATAGAGAATGGTGCAAGGAGAGAGGGAAGGACTGACAGTGGCTCGGAGAAACACAGACAAAGAGAGCTGGGCAGCAATGTGGGACACCGAGCAGAGAGAGCAGTGTGTGGCCGCAGGCTCTTGCTCGACACTGGGCAGGATGAGTGGAGGATAGAAGCAGGGTTGCAGCGGTCTCGGGGGGAGGGATGAATGCATTATTAAACAAAATTTTGACAGCAGTATGGGCTCTAACTAAGGAACATGACAAGCAGCTTAGCATATCTATAGTCCAGTACAATACATATGCTTTATTAGCATAGTACAACTGTTTGCCAAAGTATACCAGTTGTTTACTTTCTCAGGCTGTCTTTTGTGGTTTAAGCTAGGCCCTTTAGTTCCAATTTAGCGAAAACTTAATACTTCAGCATACAGTATAATGATACTTTAGGCAATAGTGTGCTTCCAACTTTGTGGCAACAGTTTGGGGAGGACCCTCTCCTGTTTCAACATGACAATGCCCCAGTCCACAAAGCAGGATCTATAAAGAGATTTAGTGAGGAAAAACTTGACTGGCCTGCACAGAACCCTGACCTCAAACACATCAAACATGCATCTGATGAACTGGAACGCAGACTGTGAGCCAGGCCTTATCGCCTTACAACAGTGCCAGTCACTAATGCTCTCATGGCTAAATGGGAGCAAATCCCTGCGGCCAGTGTTCCACAATCTTGTGGAAAGCCTTCCCAGAAGAAGAAACAGGTTGTTGTGGCAGCTTATTAATGCCAGTGGTTTTGGAATGAGATGTTTAACATCTACATATTTGTGTAGTGTTTACGTTTACACATACTTTTGTAGTGTATTTCTAAAGAAGCACACACACACACACAGACCTGTTCACTCTGTGCTGTATGTACAGTACAGTCATACAGAAAGAAAGGCTTTAAGAGTGCACATCGGTTGCTGTTAAGACCGCATACATGTGTTACTTTTTCAGCACAGCACTTACAGTTAGTGCATGCTTATACACGACTGTGTGTGTACAGTGAGATGAATACTGTTCCCACACTGAAGATGTCCCACTAGGCATACTTTTTGTGAGATGTAAGGGCATTGTGGGTTAACTGTCTGAGGACAGAAAGACTAAAAATAGCTCACAGCACAGAGGTGCGACTCCACAGGCCCAAAAAGAGGTCAGTGTGTTTGCACCTCTCCCGGTGTGAGCATCATGTGTCTGCAAGGCTGTGTTATGGCCTTTTCTGTGCACCTGTTTGTATTACTGTGCATGGACAAAATGCTGGCATGCGTCGGCGTTTGCAGATTTGCATCTGTACAATCCAATTTGTAATATAGACAGCACGTTTGACCTTGCTGTCGCCCTGAATCATCTCAGCCTCTCTAATGAGAGAGTAACTATAGTCAGAGAAAGTCACAGAGAAGGGACTAAGTAAGATTTCCTTAGCTTCACAGTTTTGAACCCTCCCTGTACTTTAGCCAAGAGCTGAGGATAAGAGCAAGGTGACGAGCTATGAATCACCACCAGTGCTCACGGGGAAGGCGAGTTAAAAAGGAATAGGTGATTACAGGTGTTCTGTTTAGGGAAGGAAAGAAAGAGAGAGGGAACAAGAAAGAACGAGAGAGAGCGAAAGAAAGAAAGGCGTTGGTGGTGAGAAGGGCAGGAATTCTCTTTGTTCCTACTTCAAAGGCCACTCGAAGGCATTTCAGTCAGGGCTCATTTGAGATATCATGCATGAATATGAAAGCGTGACTTTGCTCTATGAATATAGGGTCTTGTATAGAAGCTGGGTTGTGACAGAAGATGTGAAGGAAGTAACACAGTTGTTCAGGTGATAATGAATTATGTGGAAGTGAGAACTGGAGATGTGGATGACGCCAGCACGGCAGCAATGTTGCAGGCGTCTCATGTCTAAGCTGTCTGGAAGATGCCAGATGGAGTAAGTGTCACTGTGTGTGTGTGTGTGTGTATACAAGAAATGGCCACAGGTAGAAGTGAAACACAATGTAGTTCCAAGCAGCAGACCTCCTGGGAACAGAGCCATCCCCACAGGGGTTTCAATTCTACCATTCCTAACACAAGGAATGGTCCCCGCAGGTAGAATCCCTGAAGTTCACCTGTTATCTCGCTCCCTGCAGGGCCCCGGAGTTTTCCCTTGACTTCAGCCATGGCTTTCTTTCTCTGTAGGTCCTTACAGACATGGAATCTGTTACATAGCTGGTTCATCTGATAAAGTATGGCCATTTCACACATACGTACAGTATGTCTCTGTTATAGAAAAGTTCCATCTTGACTGTTCAAACCTGACTGGACTGTTTCCAGATAGAGTTGCTCACGTGTTATTGGACATCAGGCACACAAGACCAGGCAACACAGGAGTTTTATGAGGCAGTACATGGTTTATGGCTAGAGCAGCTAAGCTGTTATCTCATCACTGGCGCAGATACTTCTCTGATTTTGACATCAGACCAGTTTCTAGCCATTTTAACCAAAGTATTGTAGCTCACGTAACTTGCAAAAGTCTCTTTTCGGAGTCAGATCTGCACATTCAAATTGGTCTTGTGTTTGGTTTACATGCCACATCATGCACAGGAGCGTTACAATCGTATGCATTTTCTGGTAATGTGGCTTTTCTTTGTAGAGCTATGTTAAAATGTTACTATGCCTTATGCCGACAGATTGCAAGAGCAGCCTTTACAGCTGGTCTGAAAAGGGCTCAACCCGTACACACTTGAACACTTACACACAGCCAAACACAGCCGTCTTCCAGCAGAGCTGAAACTTTTTGAAACTTTTTTTCCCCTTACATTTCTTCCTATGGTTAAGGCATAAAGGATAAGACCTCAGATACAATACAGCGTATAGGTCCAAGTTAAAGTGGAGGCCACAGAAATGAGAGGCTTTGTGAGCCTTAGCCTTCAGGAGCAATGGGACTTCAGCACCAGATCTCTCCCCTTTGACTGTAAGCCACAATCCTGAGCCCTTGTTCTCAGTGGGATAAGATGAATCTCTCTGCCTCTGCCGCCTTAAAAAATGTAAAACAATTCTGTCTTTCTTTTTTTCTTGCTCTCTTCATTTCTGTCTTGCCCTTTTGGATTCGCCCTTCTGCTCCATTACTAAATCTCTGTTTGCATATGGACACATGCCACAATGTGTACCCAATCATGCCTCTATGCAAACGTGTGTGTGAGATTCATGTTCTTCCATAACAGCTGTGAGGCAGCGCACAGAACTTTAGTTATAACAATAGAGAGAGGAGAAGGCCTCGGGCCATGATATGGAGCTGCACCACTCAGGGGGGGAAGAAAAGCTAGGATGAATTATTCACTGCATTTCATCTTTTCTGTGGCACTTCAGGTGCTACAAATTGCGCTGTAAATGTTTAAGCCAAGGCACGTACATCATGTCAGATGCAGTGCGATGGCATATGGAGGAGATCGATCAGCCAGAAAAACGGGTGCTAGGAGGACTAGGTAGAAGTTTTTTTATTTATTCCATTATCATAAAGAGCTACCTTTTTAGGAATTACCCTGTCATAAACATTTAGACTGTACATTTAGAATAAATGGTTGAGTAATTTCCTAGTAAATGCTGAAAGCAGTAAGGATCCAAGTTGTGTTAGTAAGTAATTACTAGAAAATGTAGTACAAAGTAGTACAGTATGATTTTTACAAGTAAGTGTATTGTAATGACTATTTGCTATTACTGTAAGTGAGTATTAATGCTGATAGTTGCTTAATTTGCTAGGCTTGTTGGAAAACTCAGTTACAGCATAGAAACAGTGGCTGGCCATCACAAGCTTAAAAGTTTTCATTTGTTATTTGGAAACTATCTGCCACTGCTGTGTAATGAGTAAGCAATGACAAGTTATTGTGTCTGTGCATTTTTGGACCAGCTACTTAGTGCATGTTTATACTCCATTATGATTGCCAGTAATTATTTTGTTGTTACTGTATAAAAGCAAATGATGTGTTTTCTTCTCGGTGAAATGAGAGAATGTGACACTGACGTGCTGTCACAGGAATCTCAACCAAATAATGATCATATAGCATATTATTCATGTGTGTGTTCGCTCATGTGTGATGAGCAAATGTTTACCCGTGGGGCTCCTTCTTCTAAATGTAGTACTCCCAGGTGATGTCATCCTCATTAAGACGCATGCTCCTGCTCCCACACACACACACACACACACACACACACACCACTCACCGCTGTGCTCAAATAGAATAATGGAAGAATACACTCAGTTGTATTTTTAGAGGCTTTGCTCATCTAGGCACATTGACATGCTTTATTCCCTAGCTTCCATTCATATGCCCCTAAACCAAAACTGTCTTACTGCTTATGAAGATGTCTCTATGCAGCAGTTTTTATACAACAGAGACAAACGTTATCGTGATAATACCGGTCGTTCATTGTTCAGCATGTTTGCATTTTCCTGCTGCAGTTGAGCCATCCATGCATCTCCTTCTTTTGATGCCATTGTGTTTCCTCCTCCTTAATTTCCTGCTTTGTCTGTTTGTGCTCGCTCTGCCGCTAGCCTACATACACCCTCCACACACCTCCCATCAGCCCCTTGAGCTCCACATGAAACACCACGCTGTTGCTCTGCAGCCAGCCAGCGCCTGCTGCTTTGGAGTCCAAGCAGCAGGCTGACAGTCGGCAAAGCCTTACAAGGCTATTCTCAGCTGCCGCTGCTGTTACTGCTGATGACCCGCTAGACCTGTTCCGTGGTATACTGATGCGGTTCGATATGCAGCGTGGGCCGTGTAGGAGTCACAACACTTGTTTAAACACTCACTCTCTCTGGCTCACTGGAGCTCGCCCTGCATGCTGAATTTAGCTCCCCAGCTCTGTCTTTTACAGCCTTCTCGCTGCGTAACTGCTCCCTTTCTTGCTGCGTTGCGTTTTTCAGTTTTGCTTACATTCAGTCTTTCTCTGTCACTTCACTTTGTCTTTTTCTCTTGCTTTTCATACATTACTTTCTGCTTAGACTTTCTTATTTGTGCTGTACTCTTTGTCCTTTTCGCATCTTCCTCTGCAGGTCCCTTTTTGTCTTGATTAGCGTATCGCAAGGATTCATTCTAATGTTCGTGCTAGGGTATAGTAGCAGCAGACCCAAATTTCTTTCTCTCCATCTAATCTCTCTTTCTGTCACAAGCCATCTTTGTTTCTCTCGTTTCTCCCTGAGAGTCAGAAAAAAATCTACGTTCTTGAATATCTCTGTGGGAGTGAAAAATAAATCTCTAGTTTATGTGTCTTCTCAGCCTACAAAAGACTCTGCTGAAGAGGGTATGGCCACCGCAGCCCCAAGGCAGTCATCGCCTAAAACCATGCTGGAGGGGGATACAGGTTGAAGGCGGAACAGATTAAATGAGCCAGGAGTCATTGGAGCCCCAAGGGCACCACATTTTGCCCCAATTAATTGTGTTTGTCAGAGCGTGAAAGTCCAAGGTCCCCTCACTGGCAGTAAGGAGAGAGGACAGAAAGGTCTAGTATAGCTCACTAGTGCCATCACCTCCCAGACTTCTGCTCTCTTTTTTTCCCTTCCTGGGGTGTCTCAGCAGCTGGCCCGGGACTCCAGGTACACACAGCTTTGAGGCTGGTGAGTTTTAGCTAGTTTAAGTTTGCACCACTTGCTGATGTAGCGGTTAATTTAAAACAAACTTTAATGGTCTCAGTAAGTTGATTACATTTCAGCCAATTATGGGTGTTTTGGAACAGGGCTTGAATGTTGTGTAATGGAACACAGCTTTTGGCTGCGAGGGACCTGAGGGGCTCTGGGTTATTGTGAATGTAATTGTGTGGAACTAAACAATGGAGCATCAGCCACACAGAGAGCCTGTGGTTAGCCCAATGCAGTCCTACCCCTCACTGATGTGTTTGCGAGTCAGTGTGCCTGTTTGGCAGGTCTTGTTTACATGTACATGGAGTTTGCCTTTCAGAAAAATCACTCTCAAGCAGACATGGTCATTAGGTTACAAGCACGGGGCGGTGGGGGGGGTGGGGGGGGTAGACTTTTGTGCTCCTATTGGCTGAATGACAGAAGAAGTAGCTGCCATGTTTTGGCTAAGGTTAATGTTTTGAATAGAATGAAGTGTTACATCTAATTTGGCTCTTGTAAAGGTCAGTGTGCAGAGTTTGACTCCAGAGCATAACGTGCTTTTGACCATCTCTGCCATGAGCCCCTGGTCTTTTTTTCGGCTTGTTTCGCCATTGGAGTGAAAAACCAATTGGGCGTGTGGTGAAATATCAGTCCTGTCATCTGCAGCATGAGCCCTTGTTCAGAGATGGGATGTGAGAGAAAGCAAGTGTTGACTTTGCATGTACTGTATATAAGAATGTTAATTGCAGATCTAAGGCAAGCCTCCTAGATCAGCCCCCAGCCATGTAGCAAAGAGGCTAACTTAACTTGAGTATTTGGCCAAAGGCTGTTTCTGTGCTCCAGGCCTCCACACATACATCCTTGCACATGCTGCTGCTGTGTGTACAGTGCATGCATGCACGCACACATACACACACACTCTAAACACATACACAAGGCAGGAGCAGAAAGCCTCCTGCTTTAATCACATCAAATTATAAGACAGGCTAATATGGAAATGGGATAACAGTCACGCACAGTTACACACTCACATGTTCACGCTGCTCTTGCTTGAAATGGAAAAGCTTTCAGCTCAACTCCAAATGTTTACCGAGGAGAATGAAGTGTACTTTTTCCATAACCCTGTTAGTTGGTTGTTTTGAAGCTGGTGACCAAATTAATAGGTTACACCGCACATCATTACAAACACCGGGGCATAGGCTGCTACAGCATTTCACAATCTTTGAGACATCCAAATGGAGACAGTGACAGTAATATCTCCTTCTAAATGTTAAGCAGAAAACTCTCCCGAGAGACAGTTTATCGGTAGAAGTAATAGTTGTGTCCATGAAGGGGATGCTTTGCCTTCCATTGCTCAAGTAAATCTGTCTTAAACTATTTTGCTTGCTCAGAAGAGTGCACTAAAAACAGGATTTTAAATGAATATTTTGCTCTCGGTTGACACCAATTAGTTAGCCGAACATTCAGTAAGTGGAAAGTGAGAAATAATTTATTTGATCAGGGTCCCCTTAGGTTAGCCGAAAATCTCTTCAGAACTTCTCTCTTAAGGTTCACAAGGATGGCCCTTAGCATTGGTTGCGAGGCAAACATTGAACAGTATGCAGAGACAGAGCAGAGAGTATAGAGTAGAACTCTCTGCAACTCCCTGCTGCTCTCTGTTCTCTCAGCACAGAGACACAAACGTACAGCAGCAGCAGATTTAGTGTCTTTTCCACCCTCTTATAGTTTTTTGTCTTTGGACAGACATGTTTCCAGAGGCAGACAGCAGTAATGTGTATCTGGGTTTTTGTGCATGGCTGGAAGTGTGTGTCTCTGTGTGTGTGTGTGTGTGTGCGTGCATGTGATAGACCTTGCACAGTCAGGTCTTGGAGTTGTATATTCCTTCCCCAGCAGTGTTGAAATGTTTTGACAGAGCGATTGGCTGCAACATACACAGCTCAGTGGAAGGAATGTCAGGCCATGACAGTATAACTGCACTGTAGCACTGTGTGTGTGTGTGTGTGTGTGAGAGAGACTGCCTGGATCTGCAAATGCGTATATGTAAGCAGCAAGTGTGTGTGTCGCTGCCACATGTACACACACTCTCAAGAGTGTGGATTTTTCTATTTGCGCATCTTTCTCTGCCACTGTGCGAACACAGAGGGGCCGGGCCTGCTGCTGCAGCCATTAACAGCACTGTAAACAACATGCTGTTTTCCCTCTCTGTTCTCCATATTAGTGTTGATGAGGGTTTCATTTGTGCAATAGGCTGACCCTTTCCTAGTCTTGGAGGGTGCAAGATGTCGGATGTGGGGAACAGAGACGCTGTCTTGCTTTCATCCAAGGTTGGGGACAAAGACACTGTTTTTTTTCTTCTGCTTCATTTGTCCACATATATTTGCATGCTCTATATCTGTATGCACACCTCCACTGCCTCCTCCATAGCTTCTTCAGTTGCTTCTTCTAAAGTTAAGTGACCTCTCCATGGAGAACGCACATTTGGGTGGCTGGATAGGCAGATGGATGGCAGGTAAAGGGACGGAGGAAAAGATGAAGAATACCAGAATTAGAGGAATTTTAAGCTGGTCAAGGGGAGAGTGGGCTGGGAAGGGGGCAGAGATTGGCTGGCACACCAGCTGCTTGGGTGCAGAGACAGCAACAAGGGGAGCAGAAGGCTAGAACAGCCAGCTGGAGAGGGCAGAGAGCAGGGCAGAGCGAGCGGTAGAGAGGACCGGGCACGCCGGCTGTCAGGCAATCTGCGCAAGCTTCAGATACAGGTGGGCTAAGAGATGTAAATTCTTCCTGGAGGACTTGAGAGAGCATGAGAGGATACACGAGAGACATGGATGAGGAAATGAAAAGAAGCTGGGTATGTGTACACATGTCTCTATCACATCTGTTATGCCTGCAGAGTTATTGCAGGTGCAAGAGCACGTGTGCAAATGTATGTCAGTCCAACCTTTTGAAGGGAACAACTGGCACTGTTTTATTGTTTCCAATAACACAGCAGATTCTGGACAAACATCTTACATAGTGTACATGACACAAGCATGTGTATTCTTTCTATAACTTAAAAGCATCCCTTTCTTTTTCTTTGCTCTCC
This sequence comes from Oplegnathus fasciatus, assembly GCA_003416845.1. NCBI lineage: Eukaryota > Metazoa > Chordata > Actinopteri > Centrarchiformes > Oplegnathidae > Oplegnathus > Oplegnathus fasciatus. Next base: position 607,315 of record NTHP01000267.1, on the reverse strand, counting down.
ACCCTCAGTCCACACTCCTATATCACTTGAGCAGTATCAAAGCTATCCCTCTAAAAATTGCTAGATAGCAAAGTGCCCTCAAAAAAGCATAAAACCGCAACCTGGCCGCAGAGAAGAGTCAGATCCTATATAGTGATATACTGTACAAGAACACACCGGACTGTGTCTGGCTTTCTAAGTATGTGTGTGTGTGTGTGTGTTTGTCTGGAAATGAGCCAGACAGGGATCCCAGCCAAAGAAGGAAGAGTTTAATACAGATCACGTCTTAAGGGGAGGGTGAGGGAGCAGCTCATCTGCCCACGGAGAGTGGCAGAGGTTAATGCAATCCCTTTAAATGGACATAGAGCCAGTAAAGAGGAGATCAAGAGACTAAATAAGTCATCTGTTGAAGCCCACTGAGAAGATTACCTTTTTTTGTTTATTCTACAATAAACTGACAAACAATCTGACTCTAAAAACATGTAATGCAAAGATCTCTTCCATGATAGTTTGTAAGGTGTTCTAATATTTATGAGAGGTTTGATGTTTGAAGCATGCAATTAGTGCTTATGGCTTTTTTCCCCTTCTTTTAAACCTCACTGACACTGTGATTCTCCAAACATCCATATCTTTGCTGATGAGCTTGGTTGGCCTGAAAGACATCACCACGTAATGCTATGTTATGTTATTGACCGATGCTTTCAGGTGCTGCGTGGAACAAGAAAACCATGAAAGAGTTCATTCTGTCTCATCACTGCCTGGCTTTGAAGTGCATTTGTGAATGTGGCTTGTACATGTGTGCACACGCGTGAAAGGAAGTCAGGGGGAAGGGAGGTTGCATGCAGCGCAACCTGATAGATTGGCTATCTTCGGCATTAGAGATGGCTGTCTGATGGATTAGTATCAGTGGCATTAGCACTGATGTGTGATGGAAATGATTTGTGATGCCTGGATTCCCCGATCCTCCATCTTTCTCAGCTGATCCCATTACAACACAGAGGCTTTAAATCATCCTCAGGCTCCAGTTTGTTCGTGTGTGTGTGTTGCACATATGTATGTTTGCGTGCATACGAGTGCCTGCATGCATGTTTCTGTCATATTTACGTAATGAGTGAGTAGGTATAATATGCCACAACTTTGATCTGAAAGCTTATTTGTGTTAAAGCCAACATGCTTCCTTCCTCCTTCATTCATCACCATGGTTACTAATTGACTTATAGTGCATGTTAACAAGCTGTCCTTTTCATATTGGCCTGTGCTGTCAATGTGGAATATGTTGCTTTTTCTGCGCTATGGGTTAATCCCCGGCAGTCTTACTGAGAGCCACTCTTTTTTTCCCAGCCACTCTTCCTTTGAAGGTTATTTTTACATTTGACCTTGAGGAAAAACTGACCTCTCTGAAATTAAAATTTGATAGTGTCTCCCTGTAGCCTGCCCTCTTTTCTGCACATCCACCCACCCACCTCTCTCTCTCTCTCTCTCTCTCTCTCTCTCTCTCTCTCTCTCTCTCTCTCACTCCCAGATCAGTAAGACACAATCAGACAGAATCAATACATGAAATGTAAGAGTAGGTCAGCTCAAACACCCTCTCTGTGCCACACACTACATCAGAAGACCTCACCTGATGGTCTGGTCACTGTTTTGACAGGCAAGAACAGCTCTTTAAGTGTTTTCATGTTACTTTTTTAAATAACTTATTACTTTTTGTAAAAGGTTTATAATTATCCCTTGATTTCTAGTACATTTTTATGTATTTCCATGTAGAATCACACCTCAACAGGTGTTATAGTTCCTGCTCCAACTTCGCTTTAGTTTGCAGTCTGTAGTGTGCTGTATCCACAGTTGCTGCTACACAGTTGCTGTAACACAAACCCAGTCCTCATTACATGTCAGGATACATGACCAGCTAATTCTCCCATCAAAACCTAACCTGGCAACCTGACACTACACCTACACCCACCTGACTACGTGCTGCCGGTGGCAGTGCTGCAAGACCGGCACGGTCAGAGATCAAATGGCTGTGCACGATTCGCACATTAACCTACATCTCCATTCTGATTCGATAACAAGGGCCCCCATTGAAGGGTAGAGTTGCAGTGTGGGATGAACTCTGCCAGGATATAGGCTTACACAAGGAGCTGGGATGTAACTTGGCCTAGCACTAAAGGGCCAGCATGTCAGTTCAAAGGCTGTCCTTATTTAGCAGGGGGAAATGCCAGGGATGAATTAGTGATGTGTTGGAAAGCTCCAGAGGAGTGGAGAGCAGGGACTGGTAGATAAATAATGTCTGTTATAGTACAGTAAACATTGCATGTGGGTGGGTGCGTGTGTGTGTATGGGTGGGTGTGTTTATGCATGAGCGTGGGTGTGGGAGCACAGTATGTGCTGTGCTGTATAGTGCATACTTGTGAAACTGTACAGCATATATTTACAGTGACACTCGACAGCTTAGTTCTTGCACCCACGCAGCCAAACAAAAACACCTACATACACACTTCCCCCACCTGTCTGTGCTGCCTTGTTCGGCTCTCTTTCCTGTTGTGAGTCATCTGCCCAGTTGGAGCACACGAACACACACACACACACACACACACACAGGTGACAAATTCCAATAAAGCTCAGAGCAGTTTTCCAGTATGTGTGCACAGACTGTCTGACATTTGGTCTATGCCCTGGGGGCTTCTGCACATCCATTCCACCCCAGCAAAGAGGCCTGTCACTGGGCCTCCTCTCTCCCACAGGTAGCCTCCCTGGAGCTCACCTGTTATCTCTCTGCCTCCTGTGCCTGAAGCTTTCCCATGACTGCCCAGGGTGCCCCCTCTGTTGAAACACACACACACACACACACACACACACACAACAAACACACATGCCAGTCTCGCCAGGCAGTGAAATAGGACAGGAGGCTGGGCTGGAGACACCTCTCCTGAGCCTCAGTGATGCCCTAGTTTCTCCTGCAGCCTACTTTTCTCCACTAACACACACATCCAGAAAGCTACCTTCATCCACAAACACTGACCCATGCTGACAGGCTGACTTGTTGTTGTCAACTACAGCCACGGTTGGTTTGAGGGAGTATTGCTGCTTTTAGCTCTTTTGATTCTTGCATTTAATATGTATAACATCATTTTAGGTGCTGCCCATCTAAGCCAGCATTTACGAGTTTTTAGTCTTACCCTGTTAACTTTTCATGGATAGACATGTCAAGTCGAGATGACATGTTGTTATCTCCGACACTCCAACCGGACAGCACATTGACCAGCCTAAAGCGGATTTAGAGGCACCAGCCGGCTCTAGTTAGCTGCATTGACTGCCTCTCCATCAGACTTGGTCATAGATCAGCAGTCGATGCTGCCGTTGTGCCGGACACTGATGAGAAGAGCCATGTTGGCCATGTTCGCAGTCAATAAGTCAGACAGCGTAAAACAGTGTGTGATAAGCTCGGCCTGCCGCGAGCCAATATTCTTGGCCACAGATAAACAATCTGACAGAGACATCTTTGATTCAAGGAGAGATGAGCAGCAAATTGTGTGAAGCAACTCCTGCTCTCCCTGAATTCACTTTCAGTGATGGAGTGACATCGACCCTTGTTGGATATTCTTCTGTTGTGTGAAGTGAAATATATTTTTACTATATTTTTAACTCCGTTATGTGTAGTTTAAAGCTGTATAGCACCAAAAAGAAAAGTGCCTCTGAAGTTGCTGCTCTCAGAAACTAGTTCAGTATGAATTACACTTAAACCAAATGGGCTGAGTGTTCACCCCTGATGATAGATTGGCGCTAAATGCTAACCGTGTTGGCCCTGCTACCACAAATGTGTTTTGCTACTACTAATGGGTAATGTAGCCCCGCTCTAATGTAACCTGCCGCTGATGTTAATGTAACCCTTTTAACCGCAGTGACATGGCACTCTGTATGCTGCTCAGCGTTTCAGCACTCCCAAGGTCCCCATGACAACAGACAACATCAAAGAACTGAGAATAAGAGCCAGCTTTGGTGTTGAAATGGAGGACGGATGAGAAAGTATTCAGTTTTTTGGGTGAGGCTCACCAGAAATATTGAAGAATACTTACAATACAATATAAGTAGATTTTACTGAGAAAAATACGCACACATAGACCCCTCATGTGCACAATTCATTTATTTCCCATTCCTTCTGACACCACTTAGGCTTACGGTCGTTTTAATACATCTGTTTTAATTGATTAGATAGGCAACAATTTAATCAGCAAAGTCCAAGAGCTACAGGATGTGTTGCATGGAAAATGGCTTCACCTGTTGAGTCACATGGGAGGGCAGGCAGGAACAGCGAACCAGAGCTTAATTAATTTCCATCTCCTTTTGGGAAAAAGTTCAATAGTTCAATACTTTAGTCAAGTCAATCATTCTAGACCTGCTGCACCACCGGGGCCTTTGAGAGGGTTTCTTATATTGAGTTTGTTGGCGCATTTGGTTACTTATTGACGCGCTGACATTGAATTGAGCTGTGAAAATCTGGCAGCAGCTCGCCGGTGGAGACCTGAACCAGGAAATGAAGAAAAATCTGTAGCAAAATAATTACATCACAGTTGAGCTTTATGTTATTGTATAATGCAGTGCAAAAAATGAAAAAAAAAGCAACAGAAAAGGAAAGTAACTAAATGTGGGGACTGCATGCACACACGCTCACACAAACATGCGGCACTCACTCTGTCTCACAAACACACACACACACAAACCTAAACCACACAAACGCCCGCATCCAGACACTACGACAGGAGGAAATGGTCTGGCCAAGTTAAACAAATGCAATCACTGTGACCTGAATGGGAGACAGAGTAGATCTGACGTCCTGAAATGTGCTTTACTTTTCTCTCTCCCTTTTTCTATCAATTTATCTTTCCTCCCTCTGTCTCATTTGGTGTCTGTCTCATGCCGGGGTCACCCCCAGAATCCCACAGCAGCGCCCCCTCCCTTTTGTTTCCTCCTCACTACAGTTTCTTTTTCCATATTTGCATTTCCCTCTCTTCACCTTCCTTTAATGTACCTTTTTTTTGCTCTTCTGTGTCTATTCCTTCTTCTCTTTGATCCCTGTGTGAAATCTGTGCTGGGACCAGCCAGCCGGTCACCTTGCTGTTATGACCGTGGGCTCACTGCAGTGCGGAGATGACCCCTGAACTCCCAGGCTCTGACCTCTCTCTTTCTTTCAGCTCCAGCCTTATCTCTCCACACAGCCTCACTTCTTTTCATCTCTGAACATCAGTTCCAGCAGGGGTCAAGCACAGGGAGGACATGGGAGGGCTGGAGTGAACTGGGAAAATGTGTTAAACAAAAAAAAAAAGTACATTTGATGCAGTTAGATAAAAAAAAAGCACAGAATAGAATTATATCACTTTATAATACTGGTGTATTCCCTTTCAGACATACCTGCCGACAGACAATAAAGGCCAGTCCTGCGCTTATAGTATACCTCTTTGTTGAGATAGATAAAACACCACAGCTATCACCGAAGTTTAAAGTAAAACAAAGTAGGGGAAAAATTTGGTGATTTCAGAGTTGTGAATGCAGACATACTGTTTTGGGTTGTTTTTTTTTTACAAGTGAACAATAAACTTCATTATCAAAGATGAAGGAAACAGCTGGAAGTTAAATTGATATACATAGTAACTTTAGCTACATTTAATACAGAAAAATAAGGGTGAAATATACAAACAGGACTAAGAGTCTACAGTCATGCTAGCAGCTCTGTGAGGCTCTACTTTGGCACAGTTGAGGCTGTTTGGAGTGTCACTAGTTTTGCAGATATTTGGTCATAAGACAAAGTGTGATATTGCAATCAATGGAGCAACACCACTAGTTTGTCTGACTGGAAAACGTGGCCTGTAAAATATGTATGTACTGTCATTTCATTTTGCTTACCTGCCGACATTGATGCAAATCGATATATCTGTCATAATCTATCGTCCAATATATTGTTTTAATTCTCTGGCTGACATTGCTGTCTCATTCCTTTTTAGCCCTCTCCCCACCTCTCTCCTTACACTGCTGACTGTAATGTCACACACTGTTGGAGACATAAAACACTGGAGTTGTGCAGGTTATAGTTGCCTTGCCTGCTCTGTAAGTTTGATTCCCAAGTGAAAGGCGTGTCGTGTATATGCCTATGCTCTATTTTGTTGTTGTCTTGCATCCAACAAAAGAGATCAATCTCAGAATTTCTCCAGAGATTCATGTTTCAAACTGAGCGCAGTTAGTTCTCATTAGCGACTTAATTGAACCACATATCAAGGTTATTGTGCCCCAGCTCCTCAACCTCTCTCCTCCTCTCCTCTGCCACACCGACACACTGCTCAATGTACCCAAGCTCACAGAGATAGATGGGTTCCTGTTTCAATTACCAACAGCCATTACTGGTTTTATCCATACATCCACTCGTATCAGCCCTCCGGGGCTTGAAAGTATTTCAGCACTTGTGGAGATATGCCTCTTATAAAGAACGTGTACACTACCACACTTGCATGCATTAAAAAACACCATATGCACATGGAAATGCACACAGGCAGATGCACAAATGTGTTAATGGCGCTGCTATTTTCTGTGAATTAGGCAGTATGCAGGCAGGCAGTAGTGTAAGCTTTGGGGACTCGCACTATCTCAGATGTAATTCATATTTAAATGTTGTTATGCTCCCTCTCTTCTGGTAATTGTGTTTGCACTTCCTGGTTACTCTTGGAAGTGGATTCACTGAAGCATTCTGTTGATAGCAGTCTGGTAATCGCTAATTACAAAGACAGGCACATACACATGCATAGGCGCGCACACTCATGCACACACACGCATGCTCGCACACAAATGAGCAAAGCTTGTAACAGGGTCCCTGGCTATTATTCACTGACATCCTGGCAAGTAAGTATGCTCACACTGCGTAATGGGACTCTTCTAGAAAACAGCATCTGTAACATCACGTGTAGGTTTCTGAAGAGATGTTTACAAGCTTGGATTTGGGTTTTCCACACGCTGCCAATAGTTGCTGGAGCACGAAAAGCTGAATTTGGGTAATGGGGCGGTGCCTGGATGGCGCATCAGTGGGGTGAGGAAGTGATAACCACCAGTTGCTGAGTGTTACAGCGACGTGTTAATCATTGTAAATAGCTCCAAAGTATATTTACCTTCGAATCTTAAATCTGCATTAACACAGCACAGCAGAAACAAGCTGTAAACACAACACTCGTTTATTATCAACCTTTAAGTTGAAATGGCAAACAGCTGCCTTTTTACACATCCAGCAGATACCAAGCAACATTCATTTGGAGTAATGTTTCTGAACACTTGGTGAATATGAGTCCTATATTCGCTCTCCTTTTAGCCACAGCTGTTTTTGGTCTCTACCAACTCCTGAGAAAAGTATGTGGCTCTTTAGCTGCTAAAGGGTCACTGTGTTCACCAGCTAGTCATTAACTTATAACGACTAGGTGGTAAACAGCATGCCAGCAACTGCTGGATGTTGCTAGGCAGGTAGCATACAGTGGGTTTATCAACATTTTTTCACTAAAACAGCTGCTGAGAGCAGTGAGTGAAAACATTAAAGTTGTGGGCCGTAAAACCAAAACAATAAGCTGAAAGACACCGAAACGCTCTGTACTGCTGAGGGATGATACTTCTCTGCGGGTTCATCACTATGAGAGACCCCTTTCACACGCAAGAAGCATGTGAGCCCTTGTTGATATTAGAATGTTGATTATAGCCCCTTTGATATCTCTTATTTGAACAAATTGAACAATAGTCTTTTAAAACTGTCTCCAACAGACACATTAGAAGAAGTTAAATTAGCTTCCCTGAATCTAATCATGAACTTTAAAAGATGCATTCAGGCTTCAGCATTGTTGATTCCTCTTAATCTGGTCTCACATAGCTTTTTCTGCGAGCCCCCAACATTTCTTAAATAGTATGACATACATCATGCTAATGTAATGACAGATTATGTAGGGACAATCCACAATGCGCCATGTGGTTATGGGGAAATAACACAGACCAGCAAGGCTAAAAACCCCCCTGAACACACGCAGAGGTTGTTATTTCAATAATATCCGCGATGCTTGGCGTGAATTATCCTTCTTGTACCATGACCACTTGCCAAAGATTGAAATATTATTATATTATATTGTCTATTCATATCTGACGTAATACATTCAAGAACCTGTGTTGGCAAGATCTTTGTTAACCTTAGGTTAAACATTGTTCTAACAATTGCAAGAAACCATTGCTTAGTAATGGCCAAAGCCCATAGTGTATTAATTTAGCATGGTGATGGTGAGGCAACACCAGAGCTGTATAGTTACTGAAAAACGATGCGGTCCCTCAGGCCAGTCAAAATCAAGTATTCTCTTTGGCTGTGGTAAATCAAAATATTAAGTATACAAAGCTGTGAAAAGTCAATGTTGAGATGAAACTCTGCAAAGTGTCAAAGTTAGTCCAATTCCAAGTCATAACGTAGCAAACTAGATGTGTGTTACAGAGAAATGGCGGCAATCCCTCAGTGTGATTCGCTGTGAGATTGGTCGTGAAGTGAGTGATGGTAATGACCTTTCCTCTGTGTGCAGTGCAGTGTGAGAGTAATGCCCTTCACTTTATCAACTTATCTGTGTGTTTCTTTCGCCCATTCCCCTCTCATCACTTGACAAATGTAAATGAGGAAATAGCCTATATGCCTGCCTCTCAGTGCACCTTGGAATGCAAAGAAACTGGATTTGGCTTGCAGATGTTTTTGTGTGTGAATGAAAAAGGAAACACTGGCTGTGTTACAATGCAGCATGTATGTGAAGAGATTTTTGTATAATAATTATTCTGATGGAAAGTCTAGCCAAAATGACCAGATAGTAATGAAATGATTCTATTTATTCTATGGGTAAAACGTGACATTTTGTTGCTTATAATCCTATTACTGTCAGGCACAGATGGTTATTTGTTGTATTGTTTATAAAAAGAAACAAAGCTGTGCCCCAGCAGCAAATGCTAAAAACATACATACAAACAAAAGCACCTTTCGAGGGTAAAACAGTTCCATGGTGCATCCCATGCTAAGCATTTAGCTGGTTCATAAATAGCTATGCATATATTGCAATTGCAATGTTGTAATCTCCCACGTATGAAATGTCCCACGTATGTCATGTGAGCTGAAATGCTGCCACAGCACTTTTATAATGCTGTTATATTCACATAGTCAATGCAGAAGAAAGTCCTCATTTCATTTCAGCCTTACAATATCTCCAAGGCTCTGATGACCCACCTACAATACAATGAACACAATAGGTTACTTTAGCTGTTTCCTACAGTGGATGATGAGGGGTGTTTAACGGAAGCATTACACTGAGGTGAATGACGGTAAATGTATTGGAGGAGCTATAAGAGTATCCATACAGGCAGCTGCTAGGGACATTTGTTGTCATTTTCACAGATCAAGTTATAGATTTAATCTGTCTGCATTGGTCCCAGCTTTTACAATACCCAGGTTTTCATTGTAAAAAAACAAGGTCATTGCGGCAATTAACATGGCATTCAAAGAGCCGTTATTCACGCTGTGTGCTGTACCTCATGATATCCTTTCTGCGAAAACCACATTCATGATTTTTATTCTATTTATGTCTTTAGCCTTGGCTTCTGAATGAGGTGTTTGATTGGTGCAAGGCGGGGCGTTGTGTGCAGTCACTTGCAATTTGGTACTTTCTGTACCAAATAGCTTTGTTTGCGTCAAAGATCCCTGTTACCTATACTCACTCCACCCATCCGAAGTGCATTTTGTTAGGAAGTTAATGATCAACATTGCTCCTAATCAGAAAATCTTTCGTAGCCAAAATCCTAAAATCAGTTGTTGCACTTTGTTCTGAAGTATTCTTACTTTAAACTTTAAATGGTGATAACAGGTCTCTGATCTTCATTTCTTTATATGTCATCTAATCAGAAACTCACCAGTTATTCTCCTGGAATATAACTCCTTCTGTGATGAGGCATTTCACAACAACTGCACAGCTTGGATCTTCCGTTTCTACTAAGGATCATGAAGCAGTACTCTCCAAATGAGACAACCTCGTCCTCAGACAGAATAACTGTTTTTGAACCTCCTTGACTCTCTTAATAAGTGCGCTTGTTAAGCAATCCATTTCCTGAGTTAAGTATTAATCGAGCCCTGCAAATCAGGATCATAATCAGAGTTCATGTGTGTGTTGAGCTGTCTTAAGGGAGAGCTCAGATCATTATCGCTCCAGTGTATCTGATTTAATCCATATTAAGACATCTTTTGAGGCATATTTAACCAAACATATCCGGCCCTCTGCATATTAGCATTGACACTATCTAAATCTTGATCTGTTTCTGTCGACTCATTTTCTTTCTCAGCTGTTCTCTTATGTTCTCTTATTCTTGTGCTCTTGCTTCTTGCTCTTTTTCTCCCTACCTGTTGTTCCTCCACCTCCTTATTTCTTGCTTACCTGCGGTGACATTTGTGGGGGTGATTATAGATGGTTGTCTCATCCCTGAAGAGCCATATGTCATCAGAGTTACTTCCATCTGTGTGACTGGCCATGAAATGTCAGATGAGAGTACAGATGGATGGATCATTGAGGGTTAGAGGCCTGGAGAGACAATCTTTCACTCTGCTGAACCCAAAAGAGCTAAGCTTCATTGGCTCTACTACCACTTATGGATATTTTAATGTGGCATCATCGTTTATGGTCACTGTATTTTTCATAGTGGAGCTCAGCTGTGAAAGTGAAATGATAAATACGCTGAAATGACTTAACACATTCAATATTCTTAATCAATACAGCAACATTTGATGTTTTAGTGGGAGTAGGACTGCATTTTGAATGTCATATTTTTCAGTCTGGAGCAGCGTTGACATGTTGAACACATGGTGAATATTCATTATTATCATTTATCAACTTTTGGTGGACTCATATCATATTGATATAATTCTCATTTGACAAAAGTATGCTGTCTGAATTCAATTTTAAACTTAAAACGAGCAAAACAAATTGTTGCAGTTGTTTTTCACGTCTTCCTGATGTTATTAATTATGACCACATGCGATTTTGCATTTACCGTATAATGATACAGTATATTGATATTTCAACTTTATCGGCCAGCCTGAGGTTTTGCTGCCTTATTTGAGTTTAAAGCCCCTGAAGTGTGAGGGGAGAGTGTGTGTGAGCAGGCGCTATAGACAGAAGCTATAGTAGCTGTCCATGGTGCTGAAGGGTCCCTAGCAATTCCTCAGCAATTTCATTCAGGCTTAAAATTAGAACACAAAAAATAACCAAACTCCCTCTTCAGAATGGTTTGAAATAAACAAATGATCCCTGAATATAACAGTACAGTATATACTGTTATATATAAACATAAATGTTTTAACTTTGCTAGCAGAACGAACTATTGTAAGATACTTGGTGAAACCTCACTTGATAATGATTGTTATCCTTCAAGTTATGCCTACAAGATGAAAGAAGCAAATTAAATATGCCAGTGAAAGAATACTAAGCTGATGGATGCACACTTTCCTTGTCCTGTAACAGAATATTCAGTGCAAATGACATTGGCTGAGTCACTCAATATTAGGTATCAATAATATTTTTAAAATGTGCATTTTCAGATCATTTCAGTTCTCATTTTAGTACAGTGATCACATCAGTCTCCACTGTCTCTGCCTTTGCTTAACCGCTATAGTCACACATTTTTCATTTTCATAATTGAATGATGTTTCTAAACTTATATCTATAGGTGTTGCATGTTTAATTCCTCTAAAGGGAGCTACTCGCTCAACATGTACATTCTTATTTGAATAATTTCCTGTCTCATGTCTTGCTGTAAATGTATATATACTCCACTGACTTACACACACAGGCACACACATGCAAACTAAACATACAACCACTGTAAACACACATACAGTAGACACAGAAACCCACTCACTAACATTGAATGCACTGCCTCCTCCAGTTGGTGATTTCTGTCCTGGGGGAAGGGTG
>NTHP01000267.1:566297-587483 GCA_003416845.1 Oplegnathus fasciatus | reverse complement strand
GGGACAAGTGGACCCAAACCATGCCAGCAAAATGCCCCCCACGGCATAACAGAGCCACTGGATCCCCTCACTATAGGGGTCAAGCATTCAGGTTTTTCCTTTAATTTGTCACCCAAATGTACTTTCTCAATCATTTTCTGCCAAAGTTAAAATAGTTTTGGTTATCTCACAAGAGAGATTTCTGCTGTTGTCTGTGTTCTTTTCACTCGTGTGCAGTGGGCGGAGCTAGGTTGGAAAAAGGTGATGTCATGTACTTCTGTGCACCAATGAGAATTTTGCAGACATTTCAGTCAAAGCCCGATTCAGATGGTTGGCGGATTGTTTGGTCACTGCCATTCAAAGGTTTTAGTGTTTGAGTCATGAATATTCAATATTATGGAGAAAAAAATAAGTGAAATCAATGCTCAAAGGCTTTAAAGCTGCAACATTGAGCTCTTTCTTGATCCCACAGACATCCATGACCTGAGCTGAACTAAGCTTGCTGTTCTCACTCTTACTGAAAAACTCTTATTATTATGTAAAATATCAAACCTCTAACCCCTCTGTCCCTACAACCTAAATGTTATCATTTCTCCAATCTTATCCAAATACCTAAGCCTAAATCCTAAAATAGCCTGTCAAAGAAGTGAATATCAGCAATTTCCCCTCTTCGCATGGTTTTCTTTGTTGGTCTGTCCTTGTGAGGAGGTTTTACCCTTGTAAGTATAGCAATAAAAACACACACACCGGCACAAATGGATTATATAAACTTGTGTTTAAACTGCGGAAGATTTAAAGATCCTATCTTCCTTTGGGTAAATAGCCCAGCCGTTAGACCTTTAAAGAATCGTGCTGTGGTGTGTCCATGGGCCAAACTGGGTAGCAGCATCAGCTGGCTCGCACACAGAACTGGGTTGGTAATCGTAGTTTGAGGGAAAGCCTGACAGTTTTTGTTCTCTTGAGATAGATAGTAGTGTGTTTGTTTGGAGCTGGCAGACATGCACACACTGACACATATTTTCGGAGTCCATTCCTCTCTCTCATCACTCTCGTTCACACCTCTCCTAGCAAGGCTTTTTTCACTCCCTTTGCTTATTTCTTCGCATCTTCCTCGTATCTGTTCCTCTGCCTCCATCCACCCCCCTCCCTCTCTCTCTCTCTCTCTCTCTCTCTCTCTCACCCTCTCTGTGATTACTGCCATCCATCTCGGCACATGCTCTCTGGTTGTAGTTTAAATCTGTTTAAAGTCCTGCAGTTTGACCGTGGCCTGACCGCTGCCCAGTCTTAACTAACTGTAACCTTGTCTGCCAAGCAAGACTCCGGTGTAACACAGCCAAGTGTGCGGGGAGGAAAAGACGCACAGAGGGGACGGAAAGAGGGTTGGAAGGTTGAGGAAATTATCTAGATTGAAAACAGGTTGGAACCGATGAGATGTATAGTGTTGACGCAGGAAAGAGAGAGGAGTGGTGACGAGGAAGGCCAGAGGGAAGGAGGGAGCAGGGGGAAAGTAGAAAGGGGGGAGAGCTGGAGGCGATGTGTGTCCTAATGCTGTGTTCTTTCCTGAAATAGCTATCACCCAGATGAGGTGCTGGCTGGAAGGAAGGTGTCTGTCTGTCTGCTTGTGTATGTATGTGCATCTGTTTAAGTGCATGAATCCACGTCTGTGTGTGTGTGCGTCCACCATACTTCCTGTCAGTTTAGGCCTGCCCTTGGTCCGTCCCACCCTTCCTGTGTGTTCTCCACCGAGCCGCAGTGTGGTGCAGTGTCCCAAACACCGCGTGGTACCAGACACCCACACCTCCAGAAGCACCCACCAACTGATCACTGTAGCATGACGCTGCTGTCGTCATTAGCCAGTACTAAATGACTCCCTCAGGCACTTGAATGCCTCCCTGGCTTGCCTGTAGTGAGGTCAGCGATTTGCTCAAGCACCCATACATCCAACGGATAGGTTTTCTCTATTTCATAACAGCATGACTCAAACGCCTTATCATTGCCCTCATAATAATATTCCACCTGGATGCCTTGATCCTTGAGAGCGGCAAATCAAGGTCTAACTGCCAAGTATGCTGATAAGTTTGCAAATGTGATATTTTAGAGCATTTAGGAGATGCAATCTGTGTACCATCTCCGTCTTTAATTAGCCCACGGGATTAAGTGTTGCTTAGCATTTAAGCTTGTGTGCTTAAGACCAGTGGAGTATGTCTTGAATTACATATTGTGCTAGCTTTAGTGGTAGATGCTGTGGAAATTATTTGATTTCACATCCCAACTGGTTAAGTAAAACAGCCGTTCCTTTCTGCATCTTTTTAGCCGTACTAGCAGCGTGGCTCTATGGATGGCAGAGTCTGTCTGTCCACCACTTTGGTCCAACAACTATTGGATGGATTGGCATGGAATTTTGTACAGACGTTCATGATCCCCAGAGGACGAATCCTAATGACTTTAGTGATCCCCTGACGTTCTCCCTATTGTCACCATGAGGTTCACATCTGTGGAAAATGTGAAATATCTTGGGAACTATTGGATGCATTGCCATGTCCAGTAGTTTTGTTAATGACGAAATATCTGCAAAACTCATGACATTCCCATCAACCTTAGTTCTACTTTGTGTTTAGTGCTAATTAACAAATGCTAGCATACTGACATACTAAACTGAAATGGTGAACATGGTAAACTTAATTCCTGCTAAACATCAGCATGTTAGCATTGTCATTGTGGGCGTGTCAGCATGCTTACATTAGCATTTAGCTCAAAGCACTGATGTGCCTAAGTACAGCATCATAGAGCCAATAGCATGGCTGTTGACTCGTAGTCTTGTTGTATAATTTGTAGCAACTGAATGGATTTTACTACCTTTTGTAATAACTGCAGCTGACATGTGTTCAGCTCATTACATTCTACATCACATAAATTTAATGTTCTTTGACTGTAGTTCGGCAGTCTCTCACACTATAAAAGATGATTTTCAGTGTAGAGGGTGTATGATAGAGCCATGGTGTGGTCCACTCTTTCACTGCTAATGACAACTGTGATTTTTAATGCCCCACCCGAGCCATGAATTACTCAGGCATGCCATATCCTTCAATAGCCCATTACTGCCGTCTACGTAACATGTAGTGTTCTTTAATGCTCCATAACCTTAATGACATATGACCTTCTCAGCCATTAAGCCAACCATTTAGCAAGTGTCACTGGTCATTTACCATAGCACAACGTCATTTGCTCAGCATTTATTACCTCCACATGGTTGTATTTCACAGAAAATCCATTCTTCCTCAGATAATTTCTTAGAATAAGGCTATGTTTAAGTGAGAATAAAATAGGACAGCCATTCAGGATTGCCTTTCACAGCACTTAAACAAAGAGAGGAGACCAGACAGGAGGAGAGGAAGGCGGAATTATTGAGGGGAGGAAGTGCAGCATTAGTCCCTCAACATTTTCCAGCCGCCTCTCTTCTCCCCTTTTTTCTCCCCTTACATGCTTTCCCCCTCCCTTCCCACCCCACATTCACATCCATCTTCATTCAGGCCTAATTGTTAGCTGTTCTGGGCTCCCATTACAATTAGCCATCCATCTGGGTGGTGGTAGAGAGACAGATCTATCTCACTGCACAAAGGAAAGATACATGAGGATGCCACTAGTTGCTGTGTAGCAAGGGAGAGCACACAGCTGAGACACAGACATATATTCTCTATTCTGCCTCCCTATAGTCTTCAGTGTCACTGCTTTTGTTCTACAATGAATTAGACACTGAGTTTGAGTCCCTCCCTGTCTTTACGCATGATCCCATGAAGTGATCTGAAGCAATGTGTCCAATCTGCAGGGGTTACTCTTTAGTTGCTCCTCAGAGCATATTTGCATAAAGGTAATAATATCCTCAGGTAGGTCTAATTGCAAATTTTGAATAGTACACCTGAAAGAGGGCAAGATTTAAATGGAGAATCACAAAGGGCAAGTGATACAGAAGGATTAAAAAAGAGGGGAGCAGGAATTTAAATGAGCTTAACTTTTAAATGTGCCTTTGGTATTCTCCTGGATCTATTTCTCTGGTTCTGTGAGTAATATATCCTTCTCAGATGGACTACTATATCCATGCAAATAACCACTTTTACCCATGCACTCAGACTTATGTATACTGTACATGTACAAAAGGACTTCACCACAGCCAAGAGACAGAATAAAATGTCTAGACTGAGTAAGAACAATGGGCCTCATGCGAGAACCATTGTACCAACAGATTAATTCTTAAATGGCGCAAATGAGTGATTTAAGACAATTCGTCACCTTCACCAGTTTTCTCATACATTAATAAAATTTTGAAGTGGTTCAGACTTGTTGTAAGAGCAGGGCTCAACAATAAGGATTGCCTGATTGCCCAGGGCAAAAAATAATTAAACATATCGTTTTTTCCGGAGCTGATGATGGAAGTAGCTAAGGAGTGAGCCATCTCGCTTCCTTCTCATCTCTGTTGAGAGTTGCACATGCACAGTACCAGCTCAGGCGAACCGCCTAAGCGTTTTTCCAAGCCACCTGAGCCGTACGAACAGAAAAACAATGACAGTCCGTCTGATACCTGTCACAGTTGGCTGGAATTGCAGAAGATAAATGTTGGTCAGTAGCCAAACATAACAAACATTGTCATCTACGCTATCTTCCTCCCTCTGTCACCTTTTTCAGCCAATGTACGGCATCTAACAAAACAAAGGGCATATTTATCTATCATTTTAAAGATTGTGGCTGTTAGCTATCAAGCTAGCTAGCATAATTCACCACAGTGAAGCAGCCGAGCCCTCTCGATAAGTGAACTTTTGTCAACTAGCCAGCCAAAAGTTGACTTAAACGATCACTGTAATTAAGCACTGGTAAAACAGTGTAAATCTCACTGAATGGGAAATAAGTTAGTTAACTAGAAAGTACACTAGCCCTACAAGTAGAAAGCAGTACATAATATCGTGAGAGAGCGAATCATCTAGCAGTCATTCCGTTAGAATGCCGGTGTTGTGTCAAAGTCTGTTCCCCCGTCGAGATGTGTTTCCCCTTACCTTAACCTGCACCCAACCTTAACCCTAACCAGTCGGGAAGTGGCACTGCAGGAAACACAATTCTAACCAGGGAGAAACACATCTCGACGGGGAACAGTCTTCAGTACAACACCAGGTTGGAACTGGTTGATTACTAATGTGCGATGGTAAGCACTGCTAAAACCATGTTCATCACACTAACTGAGTGCCAAATAGTTCGGTAGTTAGCGAATAAGAAGACTGTGGCTTAAGTACTATGCCTGTGTTATAAATGTTAATTTTCTGTGAATCCATGAATCCATAACATGCGAGTGTTTAGTCTACAGACTATTATTATCAACCATAGCAAGTTTTGTCTGTAAGCTTTTTGTGCGTTATAATAATGGTCCAAAATGATTTTTCTTGGGGGAGGACCTTCAACATTATGCAGTGCATAAAAAAGCATCAAAATAGAGCTTGTTTATAAATAAAAAAAATCCTAATCCTAAACATGACAACTAAGTTTAGTCTATTTGGTAACTGCTATAAATAAAACAATTTGTAT
The DNA here is from genome assembly GCA_003416845.1 of Oplegnathus fasciatus. Classification (NCBI taxonomy): domain Eukaryota; kingdom Metazoa; phylum Chordata; class Actinopteri; order Centrarchiformes; family Oplegnathidae; genus Oplegnathus; species Oplegnathus fasciatus. The sequence goes on along the minus strand of NTHP01000267.1, from coordinate 581,936 downwards.
AGGGGCCAGTTAAGGCACTTTTTGACACTTGCCCAATTGGGCAAGAAAATATACAACTTTAAGCAAAATTAAATTAAATTCTGTTCACCATATCATCAATATCATGGGTTGGCAAGTAACTGAGAGGTTTTTTGATTTTATTGGCATATTTTGGCTGCACAAATTATACAGTTTAAATAGCTTTTAGGAATATTCTCAACCGTCTCAATATTCTCCAACAGCTGCCTCGGGGTCTTTATGCAGGTCCATGCAATATCCTCCATTACAATATCTGACAGTGTAACATCACCTACTGATTAATATGCTTTCATCTGTCTGCATGACTGTCACATCCCCTTGACCACCTCCCATCTAAATCGTGAAGCGCTTTGCTTTTAAAGACATTTTTTAACATCTACCTTCATGTTCCCTTTTTATTTCTGTCACCGTACAGCGCGGCTCTGATAACAAAGAGTCACTGACAGCTGTACTAGCGGTTTCTGGCCCCTAATACGACTCCTGACATTGCTAAATTTGTTATGTTTTTCGTCTGCTGGTTTTTCAACAGCACAAAAGTTCCACAAAAGTGTTAAGTTCTTATTTTTACTGTCGGGTAACATGTTTGTGAATGAAAAAGAGCAGAACAAGTAGCCTTATATGGCAATTTAGGGGTGCGGCTTAATGCTAATGAGCAAATCTCACAAACACGCACCTCCTCACGAACTGGTGGCTCTCATCAAGTTGGAACAAATGATTTGCAAGACGTTTGTGCAGAGGGTTTGAGAGAGATTAAGAGAGATTTATGATAAAATATGAAAATGTTCTTGCATGAGGCCCAGTGTCAGCCTGTTTTAGCAGCTAATTATGTTTTCTTTATTTTTAACAGTAATGTTCTGTAACTTTAAATATGCCATTCTCATCTAAGCAAACCTGTCGATTGTTAATAGAGGAGAGAAGCTTTTTAGTCGGATACTTTTATAAAGCTTTCTTCCATGATTTCACAAATCCTTTTGCTTTATTTCCAAATCACACATTCTGTAAAACTACACACACATAATCCAAACAAAGACAAAATGCAATTGTACCATGTAGAGTTAAACATTTATGGATCTTTATTTGACAAAATGGCTCATGAGTCTTGCCTCAGGGGTAGAGCAGTAGAATCTATACATTTTCTTTTATTGTTTGTTTCCCATCCCAATATTGTTCTCGCATCTGTGAGAATTCACTTGCCATCTTTATTTTACTGCCTTGTCTTTTTCCCACTTTGACTGGAAATCTTTCTCTGGTTGGACCAGTTGTTGTCCTCAGACTTACTGAATAGTAAAATTACTGTCTGTTGCGGTTCATGAGCATTGCATTGGCTCGGGGCTGACATGGCAGAAACAAAACAAAACAAAAACAAGTCCTCCTCCCACCCTTTCTCCCTCCCTCTCTGTCTCAGTCCCTTTGCTCTAAATCATCTCACTATTGTTTTTTAGCCCTCCCTCAGAAGGTTGAAGTCAAAAGGTGGAGATGACTTCTGGCTGAGAGTGTTTTGCCCTTCTAGACAATCAATAAAGTCGTCTGCACTTTGCAAGATGGCAGACGAAAAAGAAAGATGGAGGGATGTTGACGGGGGACTTCACTGAGGGGGGTCAAGAGTTCTGCTGTGAATTGTGTCCTTTGTAAAAAAAAAAATAAAAAAAAATTAAAAAAAAACGTCCTAAACATCAGCATCACAGGAGCTTGCAAGCAGAGCTGCTTTTCTCTATAAAGGTAATCCAGGCTTAGCAAAGGTATTTTGTCACTGAGTGGTGTTAGTCCGAGGTTAAGCTGTCTTTGCTACAGAGGCAGATGTCTGTGGACCAGATGTGTCGGAAGACTTGATTTCCACAGAAGCAATTCTTGCCATCGTTCAGTTTCCTGCCTTCACCAACTCCCAGATGGATTTTCTAAAAGTCAGTTTTTTCCAACTTTCTCTTCTCCTTTTTCTCTCGTTCTCTCTGGCCCTTGTCTTGTTTGTGTCACCGTCTCTCTGACTTTGTGTGTGTGTGTGTGTGTGTGTGTGTGTGTGTGTGTGTGTTATCGTAAAGCAACACACCTCAGAGGGAGCAACTGACTTATTTCCTTGTGGCAGAAATGTCAGTATGTATAAAAGCAACTCTTTAGATGAGTGGCAGCTGCAAAACAAAGTGAGACTGTTCCACGGCTATTTACGTGTGTGTGAGTGAGTGGGTGTGTGTGTGTGTGTGTGTGTGTGTGTGTGTATGGGAGTGTGCTTCCTCATCAGATGGTCTCCTCTTTCACTTGTGTGGTTCCGAGGCAGGCCTGAGGCAGAACCTAATCTGGTCTCATAGCTCGATTGCTCCACTTTTCACTCAGCCAAATCCTATATAGGCAGTCTAGCAAAGTTGTAACTCACAAGGTGCCATGAATTTTTTAACTTTTACTTTCAACTAAAAAATGAACTTCTAACAAAACTTCCTGGCAATGCTCGGCGGAGTATGGCATGGAAGCTGAGTGGATATGTAATGTTATTTGATCGGCTGAGGATATGCCAGTTTAGACTCTCAGCTGGCAGCAAATGGTGTTAAAATGAAGCATTTGTGCTGGCTTGCATCTTATGGCTATAATCTTTAAAGTGCAACTGATCCTAAATTGTGGCTCCGTGGCAAGAAGAAGGGAAACAAAGAGGAAACAAGTGCGTTTGAATCAGTTTATTCACCCTTGGGTATGTGCAAACATCTGGATTATTTCAACCAGTGATACTAAGCATCACTATTCTGATTGGTTGGCAGGTGTTACAGTATTTTGGATTTTTCAAAGCTGCTGTTTTTCCAAGTTGTTTGCTTTGAAGTCCATTGAAATTAAATTGCATTTTTTCATCTGCTGCACCATGCATATCTGCGTATCGCGCTCCCCTGCCAGGGCTTAGCCTCAGTGAAAAGGAGCATTTCTGACATCTGATTTCTTTTTAATAATAAAAAATATTTAACATTACATTTAAAAAACACATTTTCACACACATTTTTGACTGCAAAAAGGGAGGACTAAATCTAATTCCAGTTGGACTTTAGGAACACAGTAACATCTGTATGCGACAAAATTTACTGTCCCGCATGTATTAATTAGACTGTTAAAAATGGTGACCAGGGTCCTAATATTTTAATGTACAGTACTTTAAAGCGACCACTGACAAATGTTGCATTAAAAGTATATTTAATTATGTAACAAACACCTCATGCTGAGTCATCTGTTATATGGCAGCTTGGTGTGAACCTATGACCTAAAGTATATTCTATGTGAGAGGAAATACTGTTCCAGTATTGAGAAATGGTTTATCTTGTTATTACGATCTCCTATAATAGAACTGAGCACTTTAATTTTCACTCTGTTTGCTGTGTGTATGTGTGTCCAGGTCTATGCATGTGGATATATGGTGTATATGTGACTGTCTCTGTGTGAAGGAATGTGTAGCAGATACACTTTTTGGCCATGTAACCCTCCACATGGTATTCTCAGCCTTGGTTGGTCCATGGTTTCCTTACACTTCTGTGTGCTCTCAATGATGCTTCAGCAGCAATTCAGGTTCAATCTGTCGTGCCGTGGCTCTGCCTGAAAGCACAGATGGGCCTTAGACACAAGTGCCCGAGTCCCAAAGGCCCTGGGAATCTATCAGAGAACTGCAGAAGTAGATTCAATCTTGCGGGACATGTTCTTAACATCCCCTCCATTACCCCGGCGCTGCCTGGCAACCATCGCCACAGTCACAGGCTGCTGTTGGCACGGTGACCCCAGAGAGACAATCCCATTGGCTGAGTACAATGCCAGAACATAAAGAAGGGTTATCCCAAAGGCCTGTGGGAATGCTGTGCCAGCACAAATGTACATAGGTGTTAGAGTGTGAGGGCACAAAGATAGCAGGAGGGAGGGTGAAAGAGACAAAAAGATAAAGATGCAGGAGAACAGGAGAAGGTAATCAATTTGAAGGGAGTTGTGTTTGTGCTACAGTGTTGTATGTTCTGTGTTGACTAGCCGCTGTCCATGCATGTGTTTACATGCACTCCTGTTTATCTCTCCTGCCTCTCTTTAGATTACTAAATCACAGCATGTGCTACCTGCAGGTCCACAAACATTACCACGTTTTAAATGAAACTCAAGTGAGGGGATGAGCTTGAATTACCATATATTACCATACTCTTACTGAGCCAGGTATTTCTGCTGGCACTATATGGCTCGTATGTATATGTATGGAAATTCAGCTATGAAGACGAGGCGTGCATGCGTAAGCACACATGGAGATATGCAAACACACATCCACACACTCAATTAACCCCCCAGCGGTGCACGGGCCCCCTACTAAACGAGCTCTCTGCCTGCTCATCATTTACACAGCTCACATTATCCTACCAATTTCCCCTCAATGAATCCGTCATTCTATTTTAAAATGCAGAAAGCGAAGCAACAGAAACACACACACACACTTTGTAGCTGTGCCGAGCCTGACACCCAACTCTCGACTTTGACGGGAAAATGGCGGGCCTTTGAGAAGTGAGTGACTCAGATTACACTATCCTGTAAAAGCAGTTGTTCTCTAACTGAGAGATTTATTGAGACCCACATTTTTACACAGGTCTCTGTACACAAGCTAATACGCACTCAGACACGTTTTCACACACAGTCAGTAGACTTGGGTAGAGCAGAAACCAGGACGTTGGAATCCTTCCAACGGAAGGAAGCAGAATCCTTCCACTCTGTCAAAGCTACTGATGTATAAAGAATTCACTCCGAGCACCAGAGTGTATCTGTTCTTCCTCGTATTCCTTCTCTTCTTCTTGTTCATCTCTGTTACTGACTGCCTCACAGGAGAGATTTGACAGCATGAAAGAAAAAGATACCGGACTGTGCACTAACCGTGCTGTATGGGTTTGATGACTAAAGATGCATTTAAGCCGACACTGACGATGTAGAGCATTACGGGCCAGGACACTTCCTTGATTTATTTTGCTAAACAAAACCGTTAACATAGCAGCACAGAAGCAGCCCAAATAAATTGAATTCAATATTTTAAATGCAGAATGACACTTAGCTGCTTAATTCATACAGGATTTACCTGCTCTGCTCCCAGCCGCAGCAGCAACTAATTTTCAACCCAAGGAATGTGTTATCATGTAGTCACCATAAATCATTCATAAGTATCACAGGAGATCAGAGTGAATTTATCACAGGAGATCAGAGTGAATGCTTTAGTAGCACATGTTTGATTTGATCTATAAGATCTCAACTAAAATATCAAGCATGTGAAAGTGCTGTAGCTCAAATCAGTGGGATGTGTCGGGATGATACCTAATCTTTCTGACACAGGATGTGGTATAGGCACTGACTAACAGGTGGTTTCTATGGTCTCTTGCTCTCTGCAGAAAGCCCGCTTGGCCAGGATACGAATATCCAAGACAGGAAGCTCCAATGCCTTCCTCCACAGCAAGCGCAACGGCCTGTTCAACGAAGCTCTGGAGTTCACGGTAAGACCAGCCTCTGAACCACAATTAAGCTTCACTTGTGTCTCATCATAGTTTTCCTCAGGATTACCCATCCACATATGACGTATTTACATTTGTAATTTTTTGTCTGACAAGGCAGAAAGCCTGACCTCTGCATCTCCTTGAACAGACGGTTCTGAGGATTTCAGAGCGGCTTGCATGTCCGTCCTTTAATTATCAGTTCTTAGAATGCACCCAGCATCCCATCAGAGCAGCTAACTGTGATCTCATTCGATAAGAGGCACTTCTAATGTGAGCATCTCTGAGCCCAGCTGCCCAGCTGAGGAACAGGCTCCAGGCAATGCAGCAGGAAATGTAAACACAACTCAAGGATGTTCCTTGCCTCACCAAAATGTTGCGGTTCACGAGCACTATAGTGGCCCGGGGCTGACACAGCGCAAAAACAAAAACAAGTGCTTCTTCCTCCCTCTCCCCCGCTCTCTTCATGTGCCTCTGTAGCTCTCTCTGTCTTCAGTAGCAATGGTGAGAACAGAATCTGAACGACACCCGTGCTTATACTCAAGCTTGGGCTGAATAATGCATTGAAGTCATATTGATATTGCCTTAAGGGACAATATACTGCAGTGTTGTTTTTTTATATATATGGTTATGTTTCCATTTATCTTAATTGCAAGCAACGCAAGGGTAAAGAGTAAAGCTTGCCTCTGCAGTATATACTGAATGATAAAGTTGCTTTATTGAACGTTTTTTGAGATTAAAGATTACTTCTTGACGTAACAGTGTTAAGAGAAACTGAGTTAAAAAGTTTGCAGAAGTTCTATACAAACAAGGACACTCCTTTTGCTGTTTGTTTTATTTATGACACTCAGACAAAAATTTTATTTATTTTAGAGTGCACACTTCTGTCAATTTGCCAATTTGAATTGGAATTCAGGAACATTATTATTTTATAGAGCAATGCAGGAGCCTCTTCAGTATGCTCTTGTTGTCGTGATTGCACCACTTTTTTAACAAACACTGCATGAACGCAAAAATAAGGTGAGCGATATAACACTTACAGTGATTGTCATGAAAACCGCAATGAGAGAACCTTTTTCTTTTTTCCATATTGTGCAGCTACAGCTCAAGAGTGCAACATTATCAGTATTTCAAGACTTTTTACTTATTTGCATAGATACGGTGATTTGTTCCATATATTATGTGTCTTGTCACATTAATTTTGTCAGTTTGGTCTTAGTAACAGTTAAAGTGCCAGTGCTCTTAGGGACAACCAAACTGGCTGCTTATGTCCAAAGTCAACAGCTTACTTAAAGATGTAATAAAATGTTAATTGTTGTCCAACTTACATATAATTCTATGGCAGCTATTTACTAACATGTACAGCACCATGCAGAGGGAGTGTGTTTTGTCACTCAGCTGATCAAGCTGTTTCCAGTCGCTACAGTATGGTGGCCACCTGGGTGGTGAGCCATAGCCGCCTCCAGACAAACTGCTGATATGGGCTTGCATCGTATGTATAGAGAGGGACAGAAATAACTCAGCCTAAACACCTGTGTTTTACTGCTGTATTAGGCACAGATAAGAAGCATGAACACAGGTGAGCAGTCTTGGCTAGGGCAAACCGAGTCATCGGCGCAGGAATGTACCCTCTCAGCAAACAATCGTCTGCTTACAGCACCAGCCGCTCGCTTAACAAACAGAAAATTGCTACTACAAATCTTCCAAACATGGCATTTTACTTGCCTTTCGGCGGTGCTATGGAGCATGCAGGATCAGGGCAGTATTTCTTGTCTTTGTTTTTTTATAAACAGCTCAACTACAGATTCTCCGGGGAAAGACTGATGCAACCCATTGAAAGTCTGCGTATGTGAAACACTGCTTTACTTCTGACAAGAACAATGATGGCATTCTGCAATATACTGAAGAGACATCTTCCCAGGCTCAAGCTAAGGCTATTATGGCCAATATTTATAACAGTAATGCAGAGTAACCCCTGTTTTCTGTGTACTAGCTCTTCCCAAATCCCTACTTTAGATGTTAGATATACTGTATAAGGATATTAAACTTCAAATCGTGTTTGCAAATATTCTGCTAAATATAAATTAGAAATGGCATCTGTTCTAAATATTACGTGACAAACAGAGTTTACATAACGCAAACAGAGAATGTTAAATTATATAATCTTTATATTATAAGGGTTACGATTATATCAAATTATATTAAGGTTTTTGTTTCTGAATGTGATCTTTCTTGTCTGCACAGTTCCTCAAGACCTGTCAGTACATGTGTTTATATTGTTTTATTAGTCCAATAAATCATTTGACTGGCAAATATAAGCAAATGAACTGCTGAATATTTACAATGAAGTGTTGTTTTTGCTGGTTTCTTTACTTTCTTAGAGGATCCACGAGGCTCCCCAACAGTCCACTTATTCTCTGACTCACCTCACCACTGCCCAGTATCCAAACCAACACAGAAGTAGAAATAGCGCCCACTCGTTCACGCACAGATACACACACAAATTTAACACATAAACAGGCCGCATAAAAAATAAGGAATATGGAAAACAAGTCATTAAGGAGTTGCCTGTAGCCAGCCTTTGCAATAACAGAGATGGAGGCAAAATGTCACAATGGAAATTTTTATATGAATTGTATGTACTGTATATCCATTAGGATTGAGTTGTGCTAGAAGTCTCCCTTCCAAGCACAGATCAATGCATTGGCTCCACTGATGTTAGCAGACATGCCTCTCAGGGTCAGAATAGTAATGTTGCCTGTGTCTGACTGGCTTGACTGCGGCCCTGACGGGTGTCTGTTCTCAGTGCTGAACTTCGAACACTAGTAAAACTCCACCTGTCTGTTCTCCTTTTGTCTCCTTCTCCAACCGAAGCAACTTCCATACAAGATGAACCTTTCAGATCAGGTACTGAGACAGCAGCCGGCCGAGCACCTCCCACATCTGATTAGTGTCTTCCTAAAAAGAAATATAGCATAGCACTTATTTTGTATGTGTGTGTGTGTGTGTTACAGAGTTCCACTGAGGAGGAGCAGCGGTTAAGCAAGTCTACCTCTCTATTAGAGAGCCAGCACCACCACCTGCTGCACTGTCTGGAGAAAACCACTGTGAGTGCACACAACACACACCCACACTCACACATTTAACCTTTTTGTAATAATAACATCGCTATAAAATCTCCATTAAAGATAAATAAAGGATCAGAACAATGAACACAACCTTTTGTTTTTTCCAGAATCACATAAAAATGTGTGTAGAATTGAAGATATCAATTTAATATCAGGATAAATCCCAAATTGTGCAATCATCCACATATTTCTCTCAAGCTGTGGCCCATTAGGTAAAAATAACTGACAGCCAGGCTTAATGTGTATAGATCTACAGTATTTGTATATGCATGGGAAAGTGCTGCCCATTGTAGCGTGATGTCCGGTACACTGCATTTCCCTTATGATACACGCTCGTCTGCCTGTATGTGATACAGACGCACTGTCTGTTTCAGCCTGACACAACTCAGAGCTTGGCAAACAAAAGAATCTAGCATGCGCTGCTGCACACACCCAAACTCTCATTTTTCACCATGTATATTTGTGAAAATGGACAACATGAAGGTCAGCATGAATGTTAAGTTTTTGGACACTTGCAGCTGAAACAAGCTGTAAACACNAACACATCCAGCAGTGGAGCAACACTAATTCATTTGGAGTCGTGTTTGTGTCCATGTGATTTGAATTTCTTCTTTTAGCTCTGTTTTGGTCTCCACCAACTTCTGAGGGAAATGTCTGGCTCTTAATCTGCGAAATGCTTCAGTATGTTTACCAGCTAGCTGCTAACTTGGTCTGTCTGCTGTTTAAAGCCAAGGTACAGTGGGGGTTTTTTGAGCTTTTTTGCTCAAAACTGCTGCCTGCTGTGGCTGAAAACAACGCTAATGAGAGCAGTGAGAGTGAACCAAAACAGTAAAGTTGCCAAAACAAAACAACAAGCCCAAAGTAGCTGTAAAGCTCCGTGCAGCTGATAGGAACTGCAGAGTTGGATGACAGTTCTCTGTGGATTCATCGCTACAAGTGACCCCTTTCACATACAAGTAGTAGTACAAGTCCATTGTTAATAAAAAAGTATTGATTATAGCCACTTAAAGGAACTGACTATGGTAAATTGATTCTGAGCTGAGCTCCAACACACTAAAAAATATTTCCAAAGTGTGCATACACACACACACACACAGACACACACACACACCCAGAGCCACACACACTTATATAAAAAGTAATAGCACACATTCTCAGAGGAGTTATTGAGCCAGGCTATGAAGCAGAAAATGACAGGCTATATCAAGCCATATACAGTACATGATCATAAATATAAATGTTGTAAATGTCACATCTTTTTTATGACCCTCTCTCCGTCTTCCTCCCTTCGCCGTTCCTTGTTCTCTTTGTCTTTGTTTATAGAACCATGAGTTTGTGGATGAGCAGTATTACCAGCAGAGCTACCTGGAGGCGGGGCTTCAGAATTACCCATCTCGAAGCCCCTCCCTCTCCAGCCAAGATGGCGTGACGGGCACATGCTGCACCCGCCGAAGCAAGAAGCACCACAGCCCTTTACCGAATGCCAATGCCCCAGCACACATGCAGCCTTTGACACACACGCACACACACCCACAAGGCTTGCAGGAGCTCAGCACCATCCACATCCAGCCCCTCAGCACCAGGTGAGCTCAGGACAGGGCAAAAGCTCTAATATCCTTCAACTTGGGTGCTATGATGTTAAAGTTCTGGAATGGGTTTAAAGAACAAATCCACACTTTGTTACTCTTACACAGCTATATACTGTATAATAAGATTGTGATGTGCAGTGATTTTCTAGGAGTCACTTTTCAGCAAAAAGTTTTTTTCTAGTGTGCTCATTTTCCCTCAACCTGCCTCACGAAGATATTTTGGAATATGAATGTGGTATTTGGCAATAATGTGTTTGACAAAAAAAATTGTTCAGTAGCATTTGTTTTCAGAAGCCAATGAAGAAAAGATGGCTATTACCCACTTTTTCTTCCTTTTGGTTAAAAAAGAAAGTAAAATGTTGTTTTTGTTTGTGACAGTGGCTTTCATCATCTGTACTGGTACAGTAGTGCAACGTCTTAGCAAGTCACTTCTAATCAGATTCACTGTGAGAGCTAGTGGCAACAGCAACAATAAGCAAGGCCTAATTATCCATCATGTAACTAATGACAACTGACAACGAGGCGCTAATTTACTTTCACATTGTCCCCACAACATTACCAGAGTCGTTCATATACTTTTAATCACCCATCTCAACAGGTCGTTCTCACAAAGTCCTTTCACAAAGACTTAATCTAATTGTCACAAAATAGTGAAAAATGCCTGTTGAAATGTCCCGCAGCTCAAGGAGTTGTATTCAGATTGCTTGTTTTATTCAGCCAACAGAAACCCAAATGACAAAGAAAAGCAGCAAATCTTCACAGTTGAGAAGCTACAACCAGTGAATGAAAGATTATGAAAACGATTAATCGATTATCAAAATAGTTGCTAATTAATTTTCGAGCGATCGATTAATCAACTAATTGTTGCAGATCGCAAACAACTGCCTACTTACCATCTTACAAATGCAAGTCACCTTTTAGCTCTGGATTGGTCCACCTACTCAAATATTAGGGGGTGTTAAGCGTTAAGTTTTAATAGCAGCTCAAAGCTCTGTTGAGCAGAGTTGAATGTTGATCCTCAGTGGGTTTGGCACTACAACCAACACTTTAAGAAAACCTGTGTTGTTGTTTTTAAAGCTCTATAAAACATGTGGACCCATTCACACTAATGGTGGTTTAAAACCAGGCTTTTCCAGGGTTGTTTGTTAAAAAGGATTTTTTCGGTTGGTTAAGAGCACCTTCAAGACAATCTTCTCCTTTGGGAGACAGTAAAAGCAATCTTGACCTAGAACAGTAGTTGTCAAAGGAAAGAGGAAGGTTTCTCATTCCCTTTTTCTCAGCTTGTTACATGAACCAGTAACCTTCAGTCTTTGTGACCCATCTCCCTAAAGGTCTAGGTTAACTTTTAGCATACTGTTTCTACAGAGACAAACTACCCTAAACCTTGATTTTCTTTACCTCCTATAGCCGCTCCAGTCTGAACATGCGTGTAGATGAGCCAGCATCCCTGAACTGCCAGAGCAGCCAGATCACCACAGCAATCATCAGCATTCCCACGCCGCCGGTGACGACTCCTGAGGGCGATGCTCATCTGCCCGCAGGCCCCACCCACCAGAACGTTGTGAAGGTGTCCGCGCTGTGAAGACTAGAGTACGGGCGCGTCACACAGAAAGACAGATAAAGACTCATCGAGACAGACTGAGGGACAGAGGAGGACTGGGAATCATGGAGGAGAAGGCATTCAGAGTCCTAGTCTGGCCATGGTGGAGCCTGCCCTCTGCTGGTCATGTACTGTAATGACATGGACTCCCTGTACAGACGGAGGATGGCTTTTAGATACAGTATATTCATGTTAGTGGTTGGCATGCATGTGTGCGCGTATGCGAGTGTGTGTGTGTGTGGGCGAAAGAGTGGGGAATATGTTTAGGGAGTCGTCTTAGATGAGGGGGCGCGTGAGAGAATGCCTCCCAGGTGTCGGAGGTGAGTTCCCAGAGTAAGTCATGTGTCACTGTGCACAAAGCACCTTTTTATGATTTTCGCTTCAGTTCGGCGCTTGCAGTCTTTTTTTTTNNTTTTTTTTAGCAGGAGATATAAGGGAAAAGGAAGAAAACTCAAAGGGAAAGAAAAAAACAACACATTATCAACATTTTTTCCCCTCCCACTGATTTAACCCCGCCCTTTTGTTTTATGTAATTTTGATCCACTCACCTGTTGATAGATAAATCCTCCTTTTCAGGTCCAATATTATTCCACTTGAGTGAAAATTCTTTAAAAGATGAAATATGGTAGGTGTGTCTGTGATGGCGGTTACCAATGAGTTTCATATTTGTGAATGAGTGTATGTGAATTTTTGCTAGATAGAGGAATTTGTGACGTTTTGGATAGGAGGTATGTGCCTGTGTGTATGTGTGTGCGTGTGAGAGAGAATGTGTTTGTCTCAGTTGATTGAAAACTTGTGTTTCAATTCTTCTGAAAGTCTCTATGGCTCAGTATATGGTATATTTGACTAGATGCCACTCTGAAGGGTTCATTGTACACATTTCTGTCCGAAATTCTCAGCTACAAGCCTTTCACACAATATGTGCCTGTTTTTTGCTGGAGTAAAAAGAGATTTATTTGTTTTTATAGTTTTCTGAATCCCCCCTCCCCATGTTGTTTTCCCTTTTGGCTGTTACAGCCCAACAGACCTCAGATAACACAATTCTTTAACAAAGAAACCAAAAAAAAAGTACATTTTGAATTCAAACCACCACAATTAAAAGCACAAGGCATTCTGCTGAGAATTTCTGACACGCATCTGTCCTGAGCCCGGGTTCTTTGTGAATATTGTTAATAGAATATTTTGTAATATTTGACCATCGTTTGGCAGAACCAGTGAAGCTGTCTTCTCGTTCTCTCTCTCTCTCCCTCGGTCTGTCTTTCTCTCTTCCTTTCTCTGCATTTCTCTCTCTCTCTCTCTCTCTCTCTCGTTGTTGTCCTGTTGTATCCCTTCCTCCTGTGTGAACAACAGTATGCTTTCAGTAGTCTTTATAGCTGTCAACGTTTTTTCTTCCCCAAACTCAGCGGGCATTTTTCAAAGTTGTTGAGTATGTGTACTCTATGTGGTTAGGAATCTTGGTGTTTGTACTTTTTGTCCTCCTCGGTGTTTCAAAGGATTTTATTTACTTTATCTTCTGGAGAACTTAAAGCAGGGAAGTTTGTTGTAACGGTGACCACAGAGACAAGGAAGACACTGGATGAGCCATCCACAGATCTCTGTCACCAAGAACATGTGCAATTCTGTCAGTTCTCTCAACTCACAGCCCCAACATGTAACTTTAGTATCACTTATCATCAAATCCCAACAAAGTTGACCTTTGTAACTATGGACGGTGACCTTTTTAGCTCTGCTAACCTCCTAGCTGATGCCTCTCTGTTGGCGTTTTTCATCTTGAATGTCATTCTGAACAGCTACACAGACAGTTAGGTGGATGAGACCACTTCTGGGGTCTCACCAAAGCAGGGCAGAGCAGCTTCAGTCACAACAGACTGAGGCACCCACTTCTGCACCACATAGATGAAATTAAAATGTTGATCAAGAGCACACAGACAGGGCTAGAGATGCACCAATATATCAGCATACTGTCCATATCAGCCAAGAGCATATTTCAAAAGCAATACTGGAATTGATCTAATATTGTGTCTGCCCATATGTAGCTGATGTGAAACCGTTTTTCTTTCTGTAGAAGTAGACTGTATTTAAAATAACTGTCAAACTAGCAGCAAAAATGTATCATGGTCTTTTTAGAAAAGTAATTAATTACCTTTAAGATGGAGACAAGCTTAACCAGTTTTACACATGCATTTGTACGAAGACTTATAAAAAACACATATCATCATCATATCAGCCAATATGGGTGAAAATATATAGCATAATTGGTATCATATCAGTGCATCACTACACAAGACCCTAAGGTCCCTTAGACTCCTCTGTTGTGCTTTAGTTCTCTCTGCTCCTGAGGTTAGCACCAACCCAAAGAAAGCCAAAAAAGATTCTACAGAGTTGAAACAGGATGTGTTTTACCGCCGATATTCCTAGCAGTGACCTAGTACTGTTGCTGGTAATGAAGTACTGTACACAGTGACAACAGCTGCCTATATCCAGTATTAGTGTTTAGTCAAACTGTGCGCAGATTTATCTGGAGTAAAAAAAAAAAAAGAAGACAAGCACAGACGAGCAGAGCTTTTTCAGTGTAATTTTAAAAGTGGGGTTGAAGACATTGACTTCATATTCACAGCATCAAGTCCGACATTTAGAATCTATTGAAAACTACAACAAGGGTATGACATAGGTAATGGCAGAAGTGAGGTTCCCTGTATTTTTTGTTGCTAGGATTGTGGTTAAACGTGATTTTATTTACTGCTTCCCTGTTCTAAGACAGGTTGTTTTGTGTCAGCTGCACTCTCAAATGACACCGTTTGAATTATTATGTAAGCATATTTCCGCTCCAAGTGTCAAAGGATTGCGTTATTATTTACAAACAACAAAAACAGAGGTCTGTGATTGTGTTTGTCTCTCTCTCTTTCTCTCCTTTTGATTGTCTTTTTTCTGGGCTCAGTCAGTTTTCCTCTCACTCTTTGCTTTGCCCTCCTATGCCACCTGTCGTTGTTGAGACTACTGCTGTGCGTATCTTGTCAGGTGTTGGATATTATTTATGACCTTGTCTTGTGTCCCGACTGTGAAACGCCTGATAAAACATCTATATCTGCCACAAATACAAATCCTGTGGGCTCTCTTCTTCACCCGCCTCTAAATCACTCTGTGTGTGTGTGTGTGTGTGTGTGTGTGTAAACACAAGGTAGTGGCTTGTGTATATTTAGCTTCAGTGGCATTTTCAATTTCAGTCCGCGTGACCCAAATGTTCAAGTGCTGAATCTTCAGGCCCTCAGTTTTAAGGGACACCCTGGAAAGGAGGAGATGATCTTGCTGAGTTCAGTGCGAAACTGTCTGGTGACTAAAGTGTAGATGAGGGGGTCCACTGCAGCCTGCACACAGGTCAGCACCATCGCCGAGGTCTCCAGCTCCATCAGCAACTGTGGGGAAAAACAGGAGAGAGCTTCCGAAATGCTTCTGCAGGACAGCTACAGTATGATGGAAAATAAAATTAATTACTACTTTCATTGATGATTAATTCGACCAACAGTCCAAAACCCAGATTTAGTTTACACTTATTTAAAAAGGGAGTAAAGCAACACACCTCCACATTTGCAAAGCTGGAACCAGCACTTCTTTTGATGATTAATTGATTAATCAACTCCTCCTGTACCTAAAATGTTCAGTTCTTGGTGATACTACTTATTTATATTTGGTTTCTGTGGTACCATTATGAGGTTGTGGTTTTGTTGTATGCTGAATTATTTGGAAAGAAAGTTTCTTTGAAGGAGAACAGATTTTAGAAACCTCACAAAATTACAAGCATTTATTGCAGGACTGTCATGGGTTGCATTACATTCTCTCTATTT
>NTHP01000267.1:538649-561540 GCA_003416845.1 Oplegnathus fasciatus | reverse complement strand
AAAAAAAAAAAAAAAAGGAACAAATGTTCAATTCAAAAATCATGCAAAGAGCAAATCCACAAATGACCATGCATTACCTTGTGTGTAGGTTGGAGAACACTAGGGCCTGGTTGAATGGGATTTTACTGAAAAGCTCCAGCAAGTGCTGCACCTTCTCCTCATAAACCTTGTGAGGCAAAGGATGGGACTGCACCAGCTTGTAATACTGCTTCAGACCTGGCAGGGGGCGCACAAGGGCAACATACAATTAAAGCAAAACTGACTGAAAAGCATGACAGGTGTGTTTTTTCAGAGGGTGAGCAAATCATCTTTGTGCTTTTGGTGGGATGTGTGCACAGTCACTGTATCTGAATATTAAGGATTGTTTTCTTACACCGTTCATTTTGTACACAATGGGGAAAAAAAACGTACAAACTTCAAAGTAAACACAAAGCCTGAATTCCATTCTGTCAAAGAGATGACTGTTTTCAGAGCAGGCCTTATGTTGCTGTCAATCACCTCACACCCTCAGGAAGAACCAACATTTCCTGCCGGGAAATAACCCCTTAAAACATGTCACATTACAAACTTTATTATCCCGTCAATGTTGTCTAATTATGGGGAGTCTCTGTTAGCCAGGACAGCAGTTCATTGTCGAAACTGTACAGTTTAAATATGACATATTTGCCTAATATAAAGTGATGCTCTTACCATTCAAATTACATTTTTCCCTCAGCTTTTTGTGGTGACAATGATTGCAGCACACCTGACCAGGGTCTTACCTTTAAGGCCCATGTCCCTGGGATTGAGTCTGACAAAAGTGGGCTCTCTCATGTAGCGCGTAAGGTTCTGAGCAAGGGATTCTGGGTAGGTGGCAGAGAGTGCGAGCATCTGTTTGTTCACAGGCAGAGAGGAAAAGATCCAGCTGAAGAGACAAGCAGAGGAGAACGGGTGAATTTCAGCTTGTGTGTGTGTTTTTGTAAATGAGCACACAACATATGATACTTCATTTATGCAGATTTGTTAAGAAGGGCTCAAGTCTAAGTACTACTGGTTGAATAACATCACCAGCCTGCTGTTGTATCATGTAACTAATTAAATATGAATATGATTAGAAATGCTTCTGTCCATCTTACTTTATCTGTTCCTGGAAGCTGCCCTCCTCTAGCAGCTTGTCTGCCTCATCCAGGACAAACAGTCTGATGCTGGCGGTGGACAACATGCCCAACTCAATAAGCTGCTTGATACGACCTGTGTACATAACCAGGAGCATAGTTACAAAACACAAACAGCAGCACGACGGTTACATAAACGGGTAATGCCTCTCTACTGGCCTCTTACCAGGTGAGCCCACAGCTATATGGCACTTCTTCAGCTGGGGTTTGTCCTGACTCACAGGCCTGCCCCCAATGAAAACATGGCACTCGAGGCCCTCCATGGCGCAGCCTATGGCCATCACTACTGAGTGGATCTGGACCGCTATCTCACGTGTGGGAGCCAGGACAAGAACCTGCACAAAAAAGGGGTTGTTTGTGAAGAAAGTTAGATGTCAACAACCACTCACATTTGATTGGGAGCAGATTAAGGATAGACAGGTGTTGGGGTAGTTCCCAATCAGTAAGACCCTGCCGCTAATAAGATTACACTGCACTAGAATGCAGCCAGTTCATCAACAAGACCAGATGTACCTCTGCTTTAACAATAATTGTCCTCTTTCATTTACTCTTTTGACACTGAGCAGCTTAAACTCATCAGATTAAGACCCCCAAAACCAAAGTGATTACTTCTCATGACCATCTGTTGTTGGTATTATTCATTAGAAGATGTCTGAAGCCTGATTTACTTTACTTTTTACTTTACTTTTTAAAGTACATACATCACTGAGATTAAAGAACAAGAAAGATACATTTCTCCATATTCCACTCATCATCTTGATCTCCGCTGGACTAAATGGGCTCACCTGAGTTGCAGGATTCTCCAGGACCAGAGAGTCCAGGGCGATGGTGCAGAACACGCACGTCTTCCCCGTGCCAGACTTGGCCTGTACAATCAAATCTGAAACAGCAGATGGACAATGCAGGGCTGCACCATTAGTCTGAATAATCAAGATCACAATTTTGACTTCCACAGTTAATTAAACTTGATTGGGTGCAATATTGATGCTTCACATCCAGAGTGCCTAATCATGTGCCTCCCATCCACAGCTAAACTGTCCGACCAATCACAGGTGTTTACTTCCAGTACACCGTGATTAACCGCTCTCTGCTTCACAGCTGCAGGCGAGAGCGTTTTCACCACACAGTCAACCTGCAAGTGGAAAGTAACGACATCTCGTATGTCAGGATAAATGATTCTACCTGGCTGGCGTGTTGTGGAGGCATTTTTTCCAAATTTCTGAAAGTAAAGCGTGATGAACAATTTTATTCCTCCAAAATGATGCAGAATAAGGGTGCGATCCCAATAACAGTTATCATTTTAGCCACCATCGTGCAGCTTAAAAGTACAAGGGCGAGTTCACACAAATATTTTCTCTCTTTGAGGTATGTAGCCATGAGACAGTTTTGGTAAAAATTTGCCAGGATTTATGCCAATATGTTACATTTTTTAAATGTCATTTTCCAATGCTGTAAGTAAGCACAAGAAACTAAACTCCATTTACTTCCATTGTTTTGGAGTGGAGGCAGAAATCTCAGTGATAGATATCTCAAAGCCTGGATGGAACCAAAACCTTTTGTGTAAAGGGTGAGATGTTATTTGATGTTGCTGAAATAGTTTTTTTCCCCCAGTATTTTTGAGGTTTTATCTGTGAACCCTTCAACTGAGGAGAAAACTGGGTTGAGCTGGGTTGAGTTAAATGAGTACTTGGTTTTTCTGCTATCAAGGTTTCAAGAGCTGGAAGAATCAGTCAATTAATCAATTAGTTAATCAACAGGACATTAAGAGGCAACTATTTTGACAACTGATTCATCGTTTTAGTCATTTTTTCAAGCAAAAACACCACACAACAATCTCAGGTTCCATGTTCTCAAATGTGACGATTTTATGTTTTTCTTTTGATTTGATAGTAAACTGAATCTTTGGGGTTTGGACTGTTGATCAGACAAAACAAGATATTTAAAAAATGTTACACTGGGTTTTGGTGAATTAAAATGGGCATTGTTAGCTATTAATCAATTGATAAAAACGGCAGGTTAATCAATAAAAAACAATAGCTGGTTGCAGCCTTTCATTAAACTGCTTGTTTTATCCGACCAAAAGTCCAAAATCCAACGAGATATTCAGTTTATTAGAATATGACAACCAGCAAATGTTAACATTTGACAAGTTAGACCCGGTGATTTTACATGACAAGATTAGAGCTGCAACAATTAGTTGATTAATCGGTCGACAGAAATTTAATCTGCAACTATTTTGATAGTCAAACAATCATTTTAGTCATTTTTTTAAAGCAAAAATGCCAAACATGTTCTGGTTACAGCTTCTCAAATGTGAAAAACAACCAGCAAACAATAAGCAAATCCTCACAATTTAGAGGAGGAAGTAGGAAATATTTGGCATTTTGGAGTGTCCCACACAGTTTTATGAACGCACCAAGTCCGCAGCGGCCCAGCGGGATCGCTTTGAGCTGGATCGGGGAGGGTTTCTGAAAGCCTGCGGCGGACAGGCCGTCCAGCACGGCCTGAGACAGCAGCAGGGAGCTGAAGTCGATTCCCTCCGACAGAAGCACATCATCGGTCCGCTTTCGCGTTTCTATGTCGTGGGCTGCTTTCTTCACGGAGGCAGCCATGTTGACTGCACTGTTTACCGCCAGCGATCAGACGCAGCTGCTTTAATGTAGTTTTAATGGAGCTGCAGCTGCAGTCTGTACCGCCCTCTTGTGGCGGGGAGGGGAACTGATCTGACCTGTGGATAAAATCACATAGAAAGAATGAAACTGGCCCTCTTAGCCACTAATGATTATTTTCATTATGGATTCATTGGCTGATTATTTTCTCCATTTATGGATTGATTGTTTGGTTTAAGAAACTAAGAAAATAGTGAGAAATGCTGTCACAATTAGTGTTCAAAAGTAACACCTTCTCAATGCTTGTTTTGTCTAACAAACAGTCCAAACCTCGAAATTATTCATTAAAAAAATGTAATTTAATTTGAATTTAAATAATTAAAAGGAAAAGCAGAAAATCTTCACATTTGTGAAGCTGAAACCACGAAAACAGTAGAATAGAAAAAATAATATCAAAATAGTTGCCAATAAATGTTTTGTCAATTGATTAATTGATTAATGGACTAATAGTTTCAGCTGTACTTGTAGGATATAAACTGTTGGGTAGTTTGATTTATAACAAAATATCATCTTTTATAAGTTCTCCATATGTTTTGTAGGCAAAAATCTTTGTAAAGTAACTGGTATCTAAAACTGTCAGATAAATGTAGTAGAGTAGAAGTAGAAAGTGGCATGAAAAGAAAATACTCAAATTTGTACTTGAGTAAATGTACTCATGTACTACGTTCCACCACTAGGTATAGATGTTGGTAATACATTAGTAAATTCTTGTAGGTTTCACATTTTCTAATAAGCCATCAAACCTGCAGTTATATATTTAATTAAATTGTTAATAAACTGATTTTGGGGCACAATCTCTGATAGATTTCACCAGCTTGGAATCAGAAATCATATTTGGGTTAAAGTCGCTCTATATCCTGTTCTGATCTGTTTGACAGAAGAAAAAAAAATGTAAATTAACTTTTTGTAGCAAATTTGATTTATGAATGTAGAATTTAACTCTGCACATTGTCATTGTTGCACTTGAGACTGAATGTTCCTCATTTTTGGTCTTTATGCTAACGAGGAATGTCTAATGTTTGTGACCTTCAGTTTGTTTTAATATTATGTAGATATTAGAGGCAGTAGGGTGGAGCCCTGGTGGTCAAATATCTACCCTGCTGTCCTTGAGCAACACGATTAGTGTCGAACATCCCCTCTGACCTTTACCTCTGACCTCTTTAAAAGGGGGCAAGAGGGACAATAAAAAGATTCAATGAAGTTCCACTTTATTGCATTACTGACAACATTTAATTTGCTATCACATGTATTAGTTTCATGATTTTGTTTGCAGGCAAATACTTCATCGTAAGTCTGTGTCCTCACTGAGGATTGATTCGTCAAACCCAAACAGTTAACTATTTATAGTTACCCTATTTTGTTTGTTTGGCTAACATATGTTAGCTGATCCAAAAACAAGGCCTGCGCAAGCCGTGCTGCACAGAATTAATGTTAAGCCTCTATGTGCTGAGTAATTCAGTGTATACAAAAATGTGTGATATTAACAAGTTATAATGCTCTTTCTATGCCTTTAACCAGCGGGCATGCATTTAACTCTGATCCTAAAAACCATATTGTGTTACTGAATCCCTGCTTCATTACTCAGGAGCAGCTGTAAACCCAGCAATCATGGAAAGTGCAGTCTTACAGGATATTAGACAGAATTATTGTCCTCACAATCCGGATCTACGGATTTGTTTTTCAAGAATTAAATGTCATGGTCTAGAGCCTCTCTCCTCTTATTGGGCTTATTAAGAGGGTCCCATCTCCCTCTCTTCTCTCCAGCTGCACCAGAGCAGCAAACATGCAGCATCTGTAGAGAAAGACTTCATTGGTTGTTGATATTGTTGGATTACTGAACAGAGTTTTTGATTAAGCGCCTGACTATTCTGTTCTATATTTTGTGTAGCTGTTGTTTTTGCCTGTGGATATTTTGGACTTGAGTTGGATTTGTTCTGAGCTAAGATTGTAGATGGACCGCTGACACTTTATTTTCATACCAGGAGTACCTAATCTACACTGAGCAAAATGGAGCACCTTGTCCTACATGTAAACTCCTCATCGTCTCACAGCTCAGTCGACGCAGAGCTCCTGTCTCGGACTGGCTACACAATACTGGCCGTCATCATGGGTGTGTTCTCTGTGGCGGGGATCACCCTCAATGTCCTGGTGATCGTGGTGACAGTGAGACACAGACAGCTAAGACAACCACTCAGCTATGCCCTGGTCAACCTGGCCATATGTGACCTGGGCTGTGCTGTGTTTGGAGGTCTGCCCACCACAGTAACCAGTGCCATGGGATACTTCAGCCTGGGACGTGTGGGCTGCGTGTTAGAGGGCTTTGCTGTAGCCTTTTTCGGTGAGTCAATTCATAGCCAGGATGCTTTTTTTTGTCCAAAAGAGTAGTGTTACTTACAGCTTGGTATGATTTAATTGGCACAGTGGTGGAAGAAGTACTC
Organism: Oplegnathus fasciatus; assembly: GCA_003416845.1. Taxonomy (NCBI): domain Eukaryota; kingdom Metazoa; phylum Chordata; class Actinopteri; order Centrarchiformes; family Oplegnathidae; genus Oplegnathus; species Oplegnathus fasciatus. Next base: position 555,279 of record NTHP01000267.1, on the reverse strand, counting down.
AAATCCTTTACTTAAGTGTGTGAAAATGCTCCATTAATAAAGTAATCAAAATCCAACTTACGTAAAAGAACAAAAGTATTATCAACAAAATGCACTAATGCATGTATTATATATTACATTATTAGATTGTTAGTGCTGATGCATCAGTGCACATGTAGCATTTTGTTGCTGGTCAAGGTGCAGCAAGTTTTAACTACTTTATATACACTTCGGTAGTTTAGTCCAGTGGTTCCCAACCTAAGACCTAAGGGTCAGATCCCCTCCAAAAGGGCCCCAAGATAAATCTGGGGGGGTTGGGAGATGATAAATGGAGTTAGTTCTGTTACACAAATTTGTATTCGTATTTTGCACTTAATAATTAATAATTTTGCCTTTTGGGCTTGGAAAAGTTATTTAATTGAGACCATCTGAGAAGTTTAGAGGGGAAATCACTTGTTGGTGGGATTACTAACAGCTCATCTGAAACATGACAAAGGGCCCCAACTAGACATTGCTTTTCTTGTGAGGGGTCACAAGACAAAGAGGTCAGGAACTACTGGTTTAATCTCTTACAACGTGTTGTATTTTATCACATCATATGTGTTTTATGTAAAATCTTTATGAGAAAAGCAACAGTAACTCTAGACCAATGTAGTAGAGTAAAAAGTACAATATTTCCCTCTGAAATGTAGTAGAGTAGAAGTATTAAGTGGCATAAAATGGAAAAACTGAATTGTAAAAGTACACTTAAATGAATGTACTTAGTTACTTTCCACCACCAAAACTAATTTAGACTTTACATATTCCTTCTTTTCTGTCAGGTATAGCAAGCCTGTGTACAATAGGAGTAATTTCTGTTGAACGCTACATAGTGGTGTGCTATCCCATGGGTGCTGTCCTGTTCCAGACCAGGTACAGTAGTTTTTACCAAGATTTCACTTGGCAGTATCGGTACGAAACTTGACTGCTCCACCAGCATGTGACACTCCACCTCTGATGTCCTCAGACATGCAGTCGCTGGAGTGGTGCTCTCCTGGGTGTGGTCGTTCGTGGGGAACACTCCGCCCCTGTTTGGTTGGGGAAGTTATGAGCTGGAGGGTGTCAAGACCTCCTGCGCCCCCAACTGGTACAGCCGGGATGCTGGGAACATGTCCTACATCATCATATACTTTTTCTTTTGCTTTGCTGTGCCCTTCTCTATCATCACGGTGTCTTACTCACGACTCTTGTGGACCCTCCGCCAGGTGAGCAATGTAAATGTTGGGCACATGTGCAGCCAAGTACACTCAGTGATGAAAAGATACCAAAATGCAGCATCACAATAAAGTCTTTTTGCTTGTATTTTGGTGTCCTAGGTGACCAAGCTGCAGGTATCTGAGGCTGGCAGCACAAATCGCGTGGAGGTGCAGGTGGCACGTATGGTGGTGGTGATGGTGTTGGCCTTCCTAGTGACCTGGCTGCCATATGCTGCCATGGCCCTCGCTGTCATCATGGACTCCAGTCTATATATTGACCCCATCATCGCTACCATACCCGTTTACTTGGCTAAAAGCAGCACTGTCTACAACCCCATCATATATATTTTCATGAACAGACAGGTAATCCTCCATCGTACACATTTATGTTCACACACACAAGCAAAGAAAATAAAGAGAAAAGGAATTCAGGCATATCTAATAATACACTATTATTTCCCTATATGCGTGCTGTGTGTGTTTCCAGTTTCGAGGATACGCCGTTCACACTGTCCTGTGCGGATGGAACCCATGGGCCTCAGATCCCCAAATGTCTGAGAATGAGACCACAGTTGCCTCTCTCAACAAGAGCCAAAAAGTCTCACCTAAGGAATCTTTGAAAGAATAAAAGTGTATATGAATCCCCATGGTCTCACTCCCGAGGCAGCACCAGATCATCAGAACTACTTCAAACCATTGGCCAACCCCCTGCTGCACTGGACTGCAAGGAAAGATTAATTTCACTTTGGATGCCAGGAATCATGGAGGCTGTACAAATTCTCTGTGGTCCCATTTAAAAATGAACATTAAAGCAGCTGTGAAAAGGAAGAAGGAAACCATTATCATATGAGACTCTCCATGTGTTCAGACCTGTCTGCAAGAGGCTGTCACAACTTTGTATGTATTCTGACAATAAAAACAACCCCTTTGTCTTGTTCTCCTTCGTGGATGTTGCTGATCATGTATAATTCTTTTTGATCTCACCATGAGGATTGTGGGAGTTGTGTCAAATTCAAAGCATGTAAAGATTCAACGTTCTAAGGATTAAAGACTCAAATGTACATTTACACAAAATATTTTGTTGGTTACATACTGTTTGAAACAACATATGTGATTTGCTAAAATTAATCATACACATGCACATGTTTATTCTGTTTATGGACATCATTTAAAACCTTTCCATAGGGCCAGCAAAATAATCTTTCTTTCCTTAGGTCTTTTAGTCAGTGGCTGGATTACTTGGGTTAAGAGGCTTACATATAGTATGTAAGGTATAAGAAAAACACACACATACACACTTACTTGGTTGACATAGCCTGAGTGTAGTCTCTGAATTCTAGTTTGAATTAAATATCAAATTTGACAGATATTACATTTTTTTTTAGAAGAAGTAAATATTTGTTCTGTGGTGGTACATATTTATCCCAAAATTGAGAAGCAAAATAAAACAAAAATAAATTTAAATAAGGTTTTGCAGCACACTGACAAAGCTCTGTAATGGTGAACAACGGGCATGGAAATGTAATTGATGATGTAATCTATCACACTAGATAGCAATCTATTTTCAAAGGATTTGTGACAAGAAAAAAAAGTAATTACATGATTATTTTTTTTATTTTTTATTAGGTGTACACATCCCCTTTGCTTCTTAAGGTCTGTGCTCAAACACACCCCTCGCACACAAACAGACCTTTGTCACCTATATATGACCTTTATGGCTTTCATTGATAAAAATCAAAATAATCAGTGTGTTATACTCCTTTGCAACATGATACTTCACTCAAGCCTTTTGGATCCAGCATGTTAAAACAGCAAGAAAAAAAAAACCTGTCATCAGTTTCGTCAAGTCTCACAGTTTGATCATTCACAGTCATTTCTCCCTCTCTAAATAAACACAAATGCAATCATACTCATTACCTATTACCTTGGCTTTTTATTGATTACAGAAATATTGCTATGACTTTCATTAAAGAAAAGCAAAAGAGCCAGAGTGTGAATAGCTGTATCAAACCTGTACATTTTTGTATATACAGAGTGAGGGATCATCTATGTACATGCTACATACTGTCACACTCTGGGTAAATAAGTAGTCCTTCTGACAGGCACAGACGCGGGATCACTTCACCCTTTCTGAATCCATTTCAGAAAAAAAGAGGCAGAAGTGACCCGAGGTCGGTGCCCGAGGAACACGAATCTCCAATCTACACTCACAGGCCATCTCGTAGATACAGTACATGTTGACATGTCAACTGATTGGTGTGTGAAACAGTTGTGTGCTTGAACACCTGGTGCTTGGAGACTTTGGTCCTGTTGTTTCTGGCAGCCTGTGACAATAACAGCAGGAAACAACAGTGTGTCTGAGTTCTGCTAAAAGTTAGTGCCCAGTTATACAGGCGACATGACAGTTGTAACTGTACGAAACACCTTGAAGTTGAGTCAGATTTGTCACACAAACTATCTGGTCCCAAAGCTGACAGCACATCCCATTGCTGCTGAATACTGTGTTCATGTTATTTAAAGGTACAGTCTCCAGACTCATTGAGGAGCCAATACAGGTTAATGTGGTGTTTGGTGTTAATGTAATAAAGTCATGTCCCATGCAAAATTTAAACCAACTGGAGGTATTCCTTTTCCAGCCGCAGCTATTTCACATACCAACTGATAACAGTTGTGTTTAATACACAAACATGCTTGAAGAGATGACAAGTAAAGACATGGGTAAGGTAATCACTGAACAGCAATATTATGGTCAAACGAACAGAGAATGAATGACACAGAAGACTGACAGGTTGATGCTGAGAAATGATTCTTCTTTTTCTTCTTCTTCTTCTTTTTCTTCTTCTTCTTCTTCTTCTTCACATACAGTTTGAACCAGCTTTGCAAAGTGTTTCAGGCCACGTTTGACACGCTTTGCTCTACTGGGGAAACATACGAGACCAGCTGTACCTCACAGCATCCACAAAACGACACTAGCAGTTAAGTCCTGAGCTCAAGGAATGTGCAACACGTCCCCAGCCAGTCGCCACACTGTTCCGGTGGGGAACACAGTAAAGACTGAGAACAGCATCCTGGAATTATCATTGCTTCTGACAAGTAAAAAGTATAATCATATATACAGATTGAAAAAAAAAAAAAGAGTAAAAATAAATGCACGTGGAGTTGGGCAGGAGAGGTTTGGGGTTGTCGAATGTTCTACTCATGATCTAAAGAGGTAAAATCAGGTGCAAAGAGAACATTTCAACATCAACACCTATACATCACACAACAGATCAAGACAACTTCTGAGTCAAGGCAAAAGAGGAAGGGGGTGTCTAAGAATAAGCAGGTGAGGATTTGTACACTTCCTTTACCTCTCTGTCCTTACAGGTTGTCCTTCTTGTGTACTGAAACAGGAGCGTCTTGCAGCGTGGTGTTCTTTACAGCATGTGAGCATGTGACAAATTATTGTCTACTATTGGTTTCAGTGTTTTAAAATTGTAATGTAGTGAAGTGTCCAATTCCCTTGGTGAAGGTAAATACATCTGTCCTATGGTTAGTGAGTTGTCATTTCTCGTTTTTTTGGTTTGTTATTTTGATTTTTCTTCATTCTACTATCTAGAAAGTACTTTACATCCTACTCTGCTTGAGTGACTGATGAGGTAACGTAATGACAGCCACCCTGACCTCTACTGGACAATAAGGTGCTAAAGTTTATCTCTGTAAACTCCATTGCTCTAACACACTCTTAACTTTCAAGTGAACCATCAGTATGTGTGTGTGTGTGTGTGTGTGTGTGTGTGTGTGTGTGTGTGTGTGTTTGAGAGATACAGAAAGACAGAGAATGAGAGAAAAAGGGAGAGAGATTGTGTGTTTGTATGTGTTGATTTAAAGATCATGTAATAAAGGGTCAAGAGGTTAGGCGAGGGTTTAGGGTTGAGGTGCAATATTCAGAGTTTGAATTCAGGCTGAGGCGTGTTATGAAAAAGCAGAGTTCTACAGCTCAGTCTCTTTATGTACAACAATAATCCGAACCAAAAAAAAAAAGAAAAGCACAAGAGAAAGCGACAGGTTTCCTCTCTCTTTCTTTGCTTTTGAATCGTGTCCACTTTTCACTCCTTCTTCCTCACAGCTCACTGATACAGCAAGTTCGGTTCAAAAGCCAAGTCAGCCCACGTCCTAAACGCCGCCCTCCTCTGGACAGCAGCGGTAGTAGCAGCAAGGAGAATCTTGTACTCTCCCACTTTTCTTCCAGCATCACGCACTTGTTTCATTTTTAATTTTTTCTGTCTTTAGGGTTGAGCTGAGTCTTTTTTTTAGTTAGGTATGAATTCTTCAGCCTTAGTTCTGTGTGGTTTTGTTTCCATGATGTTGTTGTTGTTTGTGTGTGTGTGTGTGTGTGTGTGTGTTCTTCTTCAGTGTGTGTTTATGTGGCAGGGTGTGTGTCGCTCCTTCAGTGTGTGTGTGGCAGGGTCAGTGAATGTATGTCTGACAGGACAGCTCCACGTGTCACTGTCCTCCTCACCTCAGCGCCCCCGCCAGCACTAAAACAACACACTCTGCCTCCTGCTCTTCCCCTGGGCTGAGAGAGAGAGAGAGGGGGAGAGGGGGAGAGAGGGAGAGAGAGAGAGAGAGAGAGAGAGAGAGAGAGAAATGTGAAAAAAGGCTTGGATTTCATTTAGACACGCAAACGCACACCACCACACACCCGCAAATTTCACTCCATGCCAGCAACACAAAATATACACTATATGGCCAAAAGCTGGACTGGACACACATGTCCAAAACCCCAAAATATTACATTTAGTATAATATAAGACAAAGAGAAGCATCAGATTCTCATATTTAAAAACCTGTAAGGTCTAAACACACAAATGTCATTGTTGAACATCTCGTTCCAAAACCATGGGCATTAATAAGCTGCTATAACAGCCTCCGCTCTTCTGGGAAGGCTTTCCACAAGATTTTGGAACCTGGTTGCAGGGATTTGCTCCCATTTAGCCGCCAGAGCATTAGCGAGGACTGGCACTGATGTTTGGCTCACATTCAGCGTTCCAACTCATCCCAGCAAGTGTTTGATGGGGTTGAGGTCATGGCCCATATTTATCAAGCTGCTAAGTGAAATTTGGGATCTGGATTTTGGTGAAAGATAAAAGTAGAAATCCTCCACTTTTACTCCTTAAGTTAAAAATGAAAGCTTTATATCAAATCTCTTTTCATTTTGATTGTAAAAACTATTACGAGCCATGAAGAATAATGTGTTAGCAGAAACAAAACTTTCATTTTGTTTTTTGATTTTATTTTATCTTAAAATATATATATTTTTTGTCATGGGTGCAAACAGAAGGGTTAAAGCTGGCAATGATTTTTTTTGGTATTTTCCATGCATCTTCTTTGTTCGCACTTGTCATCATGGTACTCGTTTCCTCTTATAATATATTTTCTCTGATGTAAGTTCTCTATTCATAGTTGGTTTTCTTTTTGTTCCCATTTCAGATAATTCTGTATCATTTCATCTCTATTTATGTATTATAAATAGATTGTTGTTCATTTCATGTGTTAATTGATACTGGAGTTAAATCAACATAAAACTAACTTAAAAAATCTAAATCATATTGGCTTTTGCAAAATACATGTCACTGAGAAAATGTGAGGATTTCTTCGTAAAGAAAGAACAATGGGCTTTGGCTGCTGGTTAAATCATTACGTCTGATTGGCTCTTCCTCACGCGATCAATCATGTAATCACTTGCAAGCTAAAGGTTAAAGCCTACTCTTACACTTAGATGAAAAGAGAGGTACGTCGCCTGATTAATGTGTCTTATTCTTCACTTTCAGCGAAGAACTTTTTTGCTCCTAAGTTGAGCATTAAAGCATAAATAAGTGTAATTCTTATAGGTTTGATAAATAAGAAGCCCAGGGCTCTGTGCAGGCCAGTCAAGTACTTCCATACAAGTGTTGTTATGTTGACATCAGAAAGAGCTTTCCCCAAACTGTTGCACTCTATTGTCTGCCATGAGCCATAAGAAAGGTACACGAAAGTATGTTAACTTTTGGTATGGATACTTTTGGCCATACAGTGTAGTGGTGGTGTTTTCAGTGCCAACACTTTAACAACTGGATCATATGGTTCTGTAACCTGTAATACTGTGTGTAAACTCATGTGGCTGAAGCTAAATCATACTTACCAGTGACTGTAACACACTGCGGTAAAACAAACACCCATATCCATGCTGATAGAAAATGTATTTATAACACACAACCAACCAAACACACACTACACCAAACCCTCACTTACAGACTCAACAAAAAGGCTACATCTCTCGCTGCAGAAACCTAAACAGGACTGCAAATGAAAAGAATCAAATGACTCGATCCCACGTTCTCTGATCACATTGTTTTCTTTTATGAATATATTGTTGCTCCTTTCATCCCTGAAATAAACACTGGGGAGTGGCTCATTCTGAGAAAAAGAGGATTAGGTAAGTGAAAGCTGAGATGATGCATGTGGGTGCAGGGCTTTGAAATGTGAGGGAGGACCGGCAGGAGCAAGAATGGGGAGAGGGAGGGGAATTAACAAAAAATAGAGATAAAGAAAGAAATAATAGAATGGCTGAAAGGGTGTGAGTTTAAACAGGTAACAAATAATGTGCTGTTTTGGTTCAGTGAATGCAAAGAGGGGAGTGAAATGCACCAACATTTAGTCCAGATCAGCAACCCGGGAGAGTCAAGTGGGATTGCAACAAAGACAGAGTGCAAATGGACAGAAGAAAAGAGGCCAGGTGACAGCTACACAGAAAAAAGAGAAGGGGGACTGGCTAGAAGACAGACAGAATGAAAGAGACCGTATTTACCAGAACGGTAGGGGCCACTCAGCCAGTGGAAGTGGAGGAGAGATTGTGACTCTGAGCCCTGGGATTGGCTGCTTCTCTCTGGAAGTACTGCGAGGGTGCGGAGCCTAGCTTATGGGCCATCGCTTTTTTGGGGTTAAGGGAGAGAGGGGGAAGGTTGGGAATATTGAGGTGTTACGGAGGAGTTGGAGTAGGGCACACAAGGGAGATAGAAAGGATTAAGGAAACGATGAACATTGCGAAAGAAGAGCGCATGGGCACCAAGAAAGAGAAGGGACACTTTATCAGAACATGACAGAGAGGCAGCGGAAGCAGAAAGAGACACACACAGACTGTGAAAGAGACAAAAACACTGAAGTAATTCTAAGAAAAGGCCAAAAAGGCACATCAGGTATGCACAGGTAATGTATTGTGGTTCAGGCAAAGGTAAAGCTGCACTTCAGTAACCTTGGTAATGTAACTGAGTGCTAACTCAATGACTGGATGTACACTACTTATGTTGTTTATTAGTTATCTATCGTGGGACCTCCATCTTGAACTTGAAGTCGTAGCATCTTTCAATCAATTGTTTACTTTATATGTACATTTTTACATTGTAATGCCTGCATCTACTTTTAAATCTGACAGCTTGAAGCAATGTTGACCATTGGTGGAAACTTTGGTTGTATAGCTTAATGTTCATGATACTATATATGTGCAACTATCATTGCTTGTTGGCAGGATAGATTTATGTCCTCACTGCAGATTTGTTCACTCACTGCACGACAAAATGCTCTTTTGAGCACATAAATCAATGTACTCCCATTCACTATCAAAACAAGAGCCTAAAGACATGCTAGCAGCTCTGTGTGCTTTCAGCTAAATACTAATTCTAGCATGGCAACATCCTCTAAATGACAATGCTAACATGGTGATGTTTGGCAGGTATAATGTTTACCATGTTCACCCTCTTAGTGTAGCTGTGTGCGTGCTAACATTTTAGCACTAAAATTATGGGAATGACATTAGTTTTACAGGTATTTGGTCACAAACCAAAGTATTGGACAATTGAAATTTCGACCTGAAGATGGCGCTAGATGAAAAGTCAGGCGATCAATAAAGTGGTTACAATTCATGAAATTTGGTACAATTACAAAATTTTCAAAACCACAAACGTGAACCTCGTGGTAGCACTTGAGGAAAAGTCACGGGATCATCAAAGTCTTCGTCTGTGAAACCATGAATTTCACGGCTATTCATCAAATAGTTGTTGACATATCTCAGTCTGGAGCAAAGTGGTGGGCCGACCAACAGACAGACACTGCCATCCTTACAGCCACGCCGCTAGTGTGGCAAAAAAAAAAGCATCTCCTGTTCCCCCTTCACAGCAGCAACTGATACAGGCATTTAACAAATAAATACTCCCTTCCAAGTGTATTGCAGTAGCTTTTGTAAATATTGGGAGTTGGGGATCTGTATGTAGTGGAAGCACGAACTTGGCGATAGACTGGGAAACTGTGTGTGACATGTATGACCACACAGTGACATGAGAGACGACATAAAGCAAACAGTTGGACAGAGAGAAAAAGAGTGAGAATAGAAAGGAAGAGGACAGGGAGCAAGACCTATTCTCTATCATTTTCACTGATAATTCCTCCTTTTCTGCTTCCCCCTCTATTTTTCTGTCTTGGAGGACTTACTTGACTCTGGGTAGACTGAGGATCTCTTCCCTGGATCTTTCTGGAGCTGAATGCCTTTTACAGAGAAGATGGATGCAGCTGAAAACAACAGAGGGTTGGTGAGACAGTGTTTGTACACTACATGTGTAAGTTAAACATGTATGTAGACTGTATGTACTCACTGTCTGCCAGTGTTTGAACCTGCTCCCCGAGGCTTCTGAAATACGATTGTCTGAGAGCATCCTCAGCTGATACCCGCTTCTTAGCCTCAAACTAGCGATACAAAGATAGGACTGTTAAGTTTTTAATCCATTAAGTGTACATATATTCAAAGTATTTATCATTATGAGCAATGTTCGTTACCTGTAGGAGCATTGAGAGCAAGTCATGGCCATCGTTGTCTATCCTGTGTCACGGAAAGCAAGAGAAAAAGCGAGAGAGAGGAAGGGAAAGTGACAGAAAGAGAGAATTGAGTGTCAGTGTGGTCAATTGCTGACCTAAGCCATATGTGAGCAGTGTATTGTTCCTGCCATTTTAATGGAGGCGGAAATGCTTGACTACGGTTCCTACTGAAAATCAATCCTTATCTTCTTACATCTAATGTATCACAGTCACTTAAAGAATAGGTTCACAAGAGTCAGGTGCCCATATGAGCATTGCAACTGCTTGCGGTAATCATCCCTTCCGCCCATATTGGCCATTAACACATTCGTTCCCAAATCAATTTCAATGTAAGCGATGGAGAACAGAATTTTTTAATGGTCAGTATGAACAGCTAGATTACAGCTAGAAAACCTGTCGACCTGGGCATGTCACTAATGTTTTAAGACAGACTTCAAAAACTTTAATGTACACACATACATGCAGCCATAACTACACACCTGGGTGCGTGGTTAACAAGGGGCTCTGCGTGGTATTGGGGGAAATTGTACGTCTTAAACTCTTCACTGGTGGTGATACCAGGCCAAGTCTCTTCTGTGGGAGTACCTGTTAAAGATAAAGAGGATCAGTCGACACATATAGAGTGTAGACAGACACACACACACTCACACACACACAAAAGCATGAATGTTACACGAGCAAATGCTCATCCGAACTCCGTTGCTGTCGTCTCACCAAGGATGCGGAATATGAGGTGAAGCTCATCCTCCACAGTCGATCCAGGGAAGAGAGGTCTGCCAGTGATCATTTCATAAAAGATGCAGCCCACACCCCTGGACAAAGGGACAAAAACGGTGGAATAAGCGAACACAAATTAGTGCAAAAATACAGCACATGTAACACCTAAGTAGGGGGTGACTTGTGACATTATGATACACTGTGCTTATACTGCTTTGTTACTGAATTGCAATGTTGATAAGTTCCACAATGTTTACATCATAAATTCAGTGTAAAGTACGTGACACTAAAAATAAAACTACCCAAAACTATGGGTTCTGTCTACTGCAGTAAGTACTGTAAAAGTTCGTATATCACATAACGCATCAAATGTAAGACACCCCGTCAAAGCAAAAGGGACTACTTCCAAATCCATGTCCAGAAAGAAACTTCAGAAAATTCACAACATACATCAAAAAGTTAATGTGACACAGGACCAAATAGCATCCCAGATCCCCAAATTTCATCCCAACCCACAACTTTGCACCTTAACTATGAATCAAAGTATGTTGAGTTTCAAAACATTAACAATGACAACAGCAAAAGAAAATCTTGGGTAATTGACAGAAGCACTTCAGATAAAGACAAAAAGTCGGAAAAGTGCATAAAGACGTACAGGGCTAACCTTATGTTTTCCTCTGAAACTGTGTGTATCTGCTGTAGATGTGTGTTTGCTCACCACATGTCAATGGGTGTAGAGTACTCAGTGGAGCCTAGAAGCACATCTGGCGGTCGGTACCATAATGTCACTACTTCGTTGGAGTAGGTCTTTGTAGGAACAGACTTGGCTCGTGCCAAACCTTAATTCAAACACAAAAGTGACGTTAATTTATGTGAATATTGCTTCATTTATTTCATTTGTTTGGTGTTGTGGGGCACCAGAATGAAACACTTTTTACATTTTGACTCTTATACACTTATCATTACCCTATTTAACTTACAACAGACTGTACATTGTATTAAAATGTTTTATGTCAGTGGACTATGTAACTCTTAATCAAGCTTCCATTACAAAGAGGAATTGCTCAACACTGGAGTATGTACAACAGCATGTCATGTTGTGATTATTACCTAAGGAGGGCAGTGTTGGGTAGTTAGTCACTTAAAAGTACTGTATGTGGTCCTACTGAGTGCTGCTAAGGAGCAGTATGGCCTTTAGGGGCCGCTAGTGGGTCTTTCAGAGTCTTACTTCTGTTTTTTAGTACATATTTTAGAAAATAAATATTGTATATTAAAAATAAAACTCTCTGTAAATTACCAGCTAGTCGTATTAAGAGACATGTAAAAGTGGGGGCTACATCTACAATACAAGTTCCAAGAAAAATAGTTAGCAACCAAGGAGAACATGATTTTATTATCTTTGTAAGGCTTTGTGAACTAACTTGGAACATTTTGCAATGAAAATTATAGTTATTACTGAGGTAAAATACGGCAATATGTCAAAATTGAGCAGTTTCACCAAAATCAACACTTTCCTCTGTGGTGCTCTACTCATGAGCATCTGAGAAGTCAAACTAACACAAAGTTTTAAGATAATATGCAAGACTGATGTTGTGCTTCTAGTTAGTTAAGTGGTGATATACCAAAGTCTGCCAGTTTGAGCTCTCCTTTTTCATTGATGAGCAGGTTCTGGGGTTTGAGGTCTCTGTGGAGGACCTTCCTTCTGTGGCAGTACGCCAGACCTCGTAACAGCTGGAATAGGAATATCTGGAGTGGAGAGGACATTAGTATGACTTATTGTTACACAACATTAATAAGTAACCGAGTTTATTGTTACTGCGAAACGTCTGTGGCGTTATCAGGACACAGTGATCAAAGAACAAACACATTTTTGGTTTTATCATCCAGAAGTCAAGCTGCCTGCCAACGTTTTGCCACTCTAAAGTATAAAGCAAGACAAGATGAAAGCTGAAATTATTTTTACATTCAACTGCAATTCTTTCATTACTTTAGAATTCTCCTCAGTGCTGAACAGATGTATTACTTTGCATTACCTTGACATTGTGAACACTCATGATGCTCCCACAGTCATCCATGTACTGCTTCAGATCTTTTTCCTGATGGGAGACAAAGAAAGAAAGAAAGACAGAAAGATATTTAGATTAGTACAATACACCCTCTAAAGACACACACAACAATCATACACACCTGCACAGTACAGATACTCACCAGGTACTCAAACACGAGTGTCAGGCACTTATCAGTGTGGATAATGTCATGGAGAGTGACAATATTGGCGTGCTTCAAGTCTTTCAGTAGAGACACTAGAAGAGGGAGACATATCAGAGACTGTCAGTCAAACACAGACAACCTGTGAGCTACCAGGCAATACGGATTAGCTACTACTGTACGTCCCAACAACACTGTCAAAACCATACAAGCTTCTTGACAATATGGTTCCCGTGTTGACCTGTGAGTTGTTTTCTTCCCAATCACATGATTTAAACGTGTTAATAGAGGTTCAGTACCTTCTCGGATAGCTGTACAGGGCGCACCCTCCTCATGCTCCAGTCGGATCTCTTTTAGAGCTACTAAGTTGTCCGTTAACTTGCTGCGCCCCTTGAACACTGTAGCATAGGTCCCCTGCAAAGATAGAAAGTATATGAATGCACTGTGAAATAAAGCAAACTGAGTATTTGAGGAATTTGTTCTGATTTCCATATTAATCTTACCTCCCCTAGTTTGTCCAGTTTGATGTAGGTCTCGAGCTTCCCAAAGCCAATTTCAGACTAGAGAAGACAGAAAAAAGACAGTTGAGGAAGTTATGAGTGCTAAGCCAGTTTTTATTTCTCTTGGCTACAGCCTAATTGTAGGTCAGGAGAGGTCACTCCACCATGTTTAAGCTAAGTATCTCTAGAATCAAATCCTCCAGGCGAGGGCTGTTAGTTCAGATTTCAGTCCCATTGCTGTTGACATTTGGCCTACAACTGCAGGGGTCTGAGTCACCAAGCCTTGTTATTCTGTGTGTGTGTCTGTGCTAAAACATTAGCTGGGTTTCTCCAACACTTACAGTATGTTACTGAGCATCTCTGCTACGCTCTATGACATTACAACACTGCAAACAGTAAACAGGCATGTGTCTGATTGGATTGAGTAAAACTTTCCTTGAGGTCTTACCTGGTTGAACCATTTTTTCACTTATTTTATATTTTGTGTGTGTGTGGTTCTTTTCAGGACAGGTGTTAAGACCTCACATTTTCTAAGGGGATCCTACATAAATGCAGATGCACAACACCTAGTAAATAAAAGACGCTGGACAAACGTTACGTCTATGTATGGTTTAATCTTTGGTCAGATCTCTGACATTGACATTTCAGGTTGTGGCTGTCTAGCTCATTGAACATCATTAATAATTAATACACACTGCATTATATGTATGCACACATGAGTCTCATAGTGGGAAAGGAAAGGCTACATCGGCCTAATCTGAACAAAATGTAATTCCTCCTCAGTGCCTCCTCCCTTCGTCGCTTTAATGCTAGAAAGTGATGCCATTGTCAGCTGCACATGTATTCTTTGGCCACAGGAAGTCAGTATAACAACCAAATATGGCAAGTGTTCTTCCACTTCAGATAACTTAAAGGCATGACAAGTAGGATTTTCCTAAAAAAAAAAAAAANCCCACTAGCAGTGTGTGTTGGTGTCTGTATCTGCAGAGACCCTGCCCTCAGCCTGTATTTTCTTATTTGGCTGTGTTTGGGACGTTTCTGGGCATCAACCTTTGGGCAGTGGTGTGTAGCTCCCAGCCAATAACGGCGTGTGAAGTGCGGGACTTTATAAAAATGTAGCGACCAGTTAGCAGATCGTAAGCACGAGGGACCACCAGAAGCGCATGCGCTTTGAGCCGGGGAGGAGGGGCCAACTTTGAATGTTGCGTTTACAAACAGCACCCGACGAATCCTACTCATTATGCCTTTAATAGGGATTACATATTTATTGTACTTCTAAACATTCTATAGATAGACAGCAGGCGTACTTCAAATTCTGAATAAATCCTGAATTCAGTTATTAAAGGTTCGGCTGCATAATGTATGTGGCCCCTGGGTTTCGAGGTCATGAATTATGGATGGATGTAGCTATGTCAAGCTGTGATACCCACAGGCCTGTCAGTGTTTATCCCTCTCCCTGTCACTTTTCCTCACTTATTTGTCCATCTCTGTCAGCCATGTTTTATCCGTGTTCATCTCTCTGAACCTACCCATCTCCCTCAATCTTGTGCTGGCCCGTCCCATCATGATGCTGACATGAATGCCAGGCCAATGCTCGGCAGCTACGCGCATGTATGCGTGTGTATGAGGGGGAGGGTCTCCAGTGACCAAGTTAGCTGATGAAGCATGTGATCTCTTTAAAGGCATGCCTAAAAGCCAGCATCAGAATGAGCTCGGACACAAGATGACACACTTACACACTGAAACAAGTGTGTGTGCGCGCATGGGTATGCACAAATTCCAATTTGCATAATTAATTAACAGGCATAATCTTATGTTTTATGATCAATATCCAGTTTTGTATCTGGTAATTTGCAATGCTTGAAAATAATAAAAAGAAAGAAAGACTGTGGCGATGTGTGTGCATGAACATACAGTATAGCGTGTGCAGCAGCATGAGACTGTGTGTGCTTGTAGGCAAGAGAATATTTGTGATGAGACACACAGCCTATGCTCGAATGTAAACACACTCACCCTGCACACACACAGACACACACACAAACGCACTGCTCCCATCTCTGTGTTTGTGACAGGGGCTGTCAGGAGCTGTTGCTGAGCTGTGCTGCTCTTTTGGCGGGGGAGCCAGTCTCATGAGCAAAACACACACACACACACACACACACACACACAGTGACACACACAGACATTCAAAAACATACAAAACACACACATATGTTATGGCCACCTCCCCCCAAAACGAGCCCCCTATCCAGAAAATAAATCTGTGGCCTCTCGCCTTATTGAAGTGTCTCTAAAACAAAGGAAGGCCCATCTCTTTGCTTCCAGCCTACTCTCTTCTAACAACATGCAACTGCACTCTGCCTATGTACCTTACAATCCTTTTCCTATGTGTGTGTCTGTGTGCGTGTGTGCGTGTGTGCCTGCGTATGCTTTTGATGGCAACGGGTTCATTTCATTCCCAACGCTCCAGTGAGCTTACTCAGCAGAACTAGGTCAGAGCAAGTTTTAGTGACAAAATTAAAGCAACATAAAACCAAACAAAATGTGCGCGTGTGTTCTGTCTGAGCCTGTACAGGAACTGAGGAGACGTACAGATAGATGGACTGACAGCAGAAGGAACAAATGTGAGAAGTGAGGTGTCTGCAGCTGGGTTCTAATTTGTATTGAGAAGAGAGTCCATTACCTCGACCACATTTCATTTTTAAATAGGGTTTCTCCTTGTTTGTAAGGAGGCTTGATGGAGAGAGAGAGAGAGAGAGAGAGAGAGAGAGAGAGGATGAATTGAGAGTACTGAGTGGGAGAGGGAAAATGACAGCCTTCCGCTAAGAAAAGACGTGGCAGGCAATGGGAGGTGGGAGGAAAGAAGGGCCCTTTCATTAACATGATGTAGCCAGCCTTCAATCAATCAGCCAATAAACATCTTGTACTGCGTCACCTTTTTCATGTAAACCCGCCGATAGCAACAGACAAGGTCTGGCCCAAAGGAGAGGGCTGACACTTGAGCTCAGTTATAATTTTCTTTTAGCTTTTTATCACAATAACTCATAACCAAGAGGAGATGGGCACATAAAGTGGTGTCTTGCCTAATTGGACATTCAGTTTTAC
>NTHP01000267.1:519031-532880 GCA_003416845.1 Oplegnathus fasciatus | reverse complement strand
AGGGGGAGAAAAGGGGTTAATAATATAAATCACACATAAATAAGAGGTTGAAATATGTCAATTGTTTTTCTTAAATTGAAACCTGTAACCCTATGACAGGGGTGGCATGTATGAGGGAGGAGTTCCATACACAGTAAAAACAACTGTCCATTTATATTTATACAGGTTTTAAGCATCAATTAATTCAATTTTATATCATTGACGCCTGAATATAAGATGATGTATTACATATGTTATTTGGCATCTTTTAAATGTTCTGTAACATGTACTGTAATATTGAAAATACAAAATAAATGAATGAAGCAAAAATAGTAAAGTAAACATGACTAAATGTAAAAATTCTCTAATTCAATTTGACCATCTCAAACAGACTCTACATTAACCAGTGGATTTGTGTTTTAGCCAGCCATCATCTGTCTTCTTGAGTTCATCTATTTCTATTCACCCGACATTATGTGACATCATATTTCTTGGCCGTTTGACAGTTCTTTGATGACTTTGCTTTCATTGATCACCATGATCTGGGAACAAAACTTCCTCTCAAGCCTTGTCTACTTTGCCTACTTTTTTAATCTGTTATATGTTTTCTCCATCTGTCACTCCTGGCAATGAGTTTGTGAAGTGACTGCAGCTCAAATACACACTTTCGGTCTACAGGTACCATCTGCCGTGTAGTGAATGACAGATGAGTGATGATGTGAATGAAATTCATGCCCAGTAAGGCTGAATGAAAGGCCGGTACAAGGCCACTACATGATGGGCCTAGTTCCAGACAAGATCCTGGCAAGATTCAGGCTAATTTTCAGAATACATTGTTGGCAGAGTGAGATGTTTGGCACACCACTATTCCCAAGCTCACAAACATCTGGAACACATCTGGAACCAGTCTTTTTATTATTATACATACTTGATATTTTCGTCTCCTTTACTCTTTTGCCTAGTGTAATTGGCTTCTCTTTCGGTGTGCGTGCTGTACGCAATTTGGAGGATTATACACTTATATTTTTGTTATTGCCAGATTTCACTACGTAGCACATGTAGAGTAAATACCTCTGACCAACCCACTCCACATCAACTGGAATAACTTTCACTTCCCTGGCCCTTGCTTGAATACAATCTGTGTGATGCTACTTTTCCTACAATGCACCACTCCTATATGCTATCCATGTAGGACAAGTTCACTGGCAAGGTGCCAATCACATGTTGTTTCCATGGCAGCGGTGGCTGGCTGGCCCAGTCCCAACAGCCCTGCGGTATGTGTCCTCGATGTAAGTGTGTGAAATGATATGTGTGTTTACATGTGAGCATTGGGGGGGGCATGTAGAAAGTGTATGTGTGCCCGAAGATGAAAGACAGAGGGATTTTACGCCTGTAAAGGGTTTATCTAAGCTCATTGGCTAACAAAACAACATGCAGTATTACATACAGGCCGTCACCCTGAGAACAGTGACACACTACACAGTTTCGACTCACACACACTGAAAACGTCAGGAAAACATGCACCAATATGACCTACGGACTTTGACCTGGGTAATTTACACATCTGTAAACTCAGTTGATTGTCTGAATCATAAAAGGGTAAAATACAGTGAAAGCAAGCACCATGGAAGGTAAGAACGACACACTAAAGCTGCATATTCCTCTCATAAAAATAAAAATTTTCTTAAACTTTTCTACTAATTATCTTCATACATCACGCAATTCATAAAGCAAGCCACTTCGGATGACCAAAACAACAGATCTGAACTATCCATACTCGTTTTCAAAAGAGCAACAATGGACAAAATGACACTCATGCCCTCTTGTTCAATGGTATAGATTGAAAGAAGACCCACGCACACAAACACACACACACACACACATGCACAAACACACGTGTCCCCATACTCACAATGCAGAACAGCTCTAGTAGCTCCCTCATTGTCCTCCTTAAACGTGTCTTTCTATACACTCACACACATGCGTTTTCCACGATGCATGTCTCTGACCTGCCACATGACTGCACACACACACTGACGGGGAGGGAGAGAGAGAGAGAGAGAGAGAGAGGCTGGCACTGTGGTAGAGTGCCATCCACATGCTCAGAAGAGGAGGAGGAGGAGGAAAAAAGAGGAGGATGAGGAGGGGGAAAGCAGGAGCAGAGGAGAGAGGAATAGACAGATTCCTGAGGGGAGAAAGGCAGATGGGGGGAAGGGGTGAACGGAGGGGGGTGGCTGAGAGGAAATATTGTTTTTCTGTTCTCTCCCACCGTCGTTTTGCCCTCCATCTCTCCTTCTCCCTCTCCTGTCTTATCATCTCTTGAGCCCTGTTCCTCCGGATCTCCCCTTTCTTTGTCATACCAATAATTATTCCTACTTCCATAATTACTCTCTCACCCCAGCATTTTCCTCTCCTTCACTGCCCCCCTCCTCTCTTTCTGTCTCTCTGGTAAAAATGGTCTAAATTAGTCCACTTCCACTGTTCACAGCAGTCAGAGGCAGCAGCCTGTGTGTCCAGAGGCATTTCCCGTAATACTGCTGCACTCATCACTCTGCAACTCCTTCAAACAGGCACACACACACATACGCACGCACACTCTGGCCGAGACATGAGCACATACTCAGGGATGTGGCACAACAAAGTAAGAAAAAGGGACTTTTCCTGCCCAGAGGTATCACAGGTGCACTCGCATAGACAGGCGACTTACTGTGTGTCAAAGCTGGTCACAAAAAACCCAGGTCTGTGCCCGACATCGTTCACTATTCACTGTACCACAGTACATACCCTAATTATTGGACTCAAATAATCCCACAGCACAAACAGTTAGAAAATCGATAATTGTAAAATCCATGCTCACTGACTGAGAGCTAAATACCATCATGCATTGCGCAGACTGGGGGAAAATGAAGTAAATTTAGACGGCTGCCAGATATACAGGAATGACCTGAGTAGTGTCAGAATTAGCTTTTTTGCCATCTGATATAGCCCAACCGATACTGGATTTTTGAGGCCAATACTGATATCAATATTTGGAAAACGTAAACACATATAATAAACAAACAGATCCTTTAGATTTGTTGTTTTTATTGAGACCAAGGTTCATATTAAACAGAACATTTTACATTGTAATAATTAACTTGTCAGTGCTCTCTGGTGGACAAGCTATGTAATGGTGACACTAAATTACCTCACACCTAGTTTCTGTACTGCAATTTCTTGTTACTTATGGGTCTACATGTATTCCAATACAGCTATATCTGCTAATATCTGCCAATACATGGGCAAATGTACTGGTACCTCTACCTTCTAACACACTACATAGTCCTCTACATAGAATTCCCTATGTAGTGTGTAATAAATACTGAAGAGTGAAGGAGTGAATGTTTTTGGACAGAGCCAATCTGTGACGTGTGTCTTTAGCTTCCCATACCTCATTAGAGATGCGCCGATGGTGGTTGTTCCTCATACGGACCCTGACTGGACTCTGGACCTCATCGGAAGATGTCCCAGATGCCTGGTCGCTCTCCCCATCTGAACCCATCTTCACATTCTCATGGACGATACCTACAACAAACAGAGACACAAACAAACTATCAGGAATTGCGCGGTGCTTTCATTCAACTCAGGAGTTTTTGACTGCTTTTTTGTGTTTGTTTTATGGCACTTTCACTCTCCTCTCCTCCTCTATCACTCTCTCTTTCAGAGGACACAACCTTATGTCTTAGATTTCATTCACCCCTCAGAGAAAGCCATAGTAG
This sequence comes from Oplegnathus fasciatus, assembly GCA_003416845.1. Lineage (NCBI taxonomy): Eukaryota > Metazoa > Chordata > Actinopteri > Centrarchiformes > Oplegnathidae > Oplegnathus > Oplegnathus fasciatus. Next base: position 529,143 of record NTHP01000267.1, on the reverse strand, counting down.
GGTCCCAATCCCCAGATGACGGATTGTACCACCAGCCATGTAGGGGTGTTAGCCAAGTGAGTTTAAAATGCCATTGGTAAGATGAGGAGGTCAGAGATCGATATCACCCAGCGTGCAATGGGAGCTTTCCCGTCTTTGCCTGCCCCCCGCACACACCTCCATTCCCCCCACAGTCCATCTGATTAATGAGTCATGGTGCAGCAGACAGGACTGCCTCCTTCAATGCTGTGTGAGTAAATGTGGGGGGAAGGGTGGAGGGTCTCTCTTTGGGTTTCAGTGCATGGTGCCTGATAGCTCTCAAGTCAGGGTCATGTACAGCACATACATTGTGTGTGCATGCTTGTGTTTGGTACAAGAAACTGCTTTATGGGAGGAACTGACAGATGTTAAGGCTCACTCCTGACGCTGGTAACATCTCACCTTACCATCATGTACTGTTTACACTTTAAACAGCCTCCATAGGCAGAGGAGTGACAGATAGAGGGAAGATTAGAGGATTGGGGGGGAGGATGATTTTGTTAGGAGGAAGAAGTGAAAAGAAAAATAAGTCCCTTCAGTGACTGCGACACGTCAGCCGTAAGATAGAACGGCTGAGAGCCGGATAGGTAGAGCTATTTATTATAATACACAGTCTGTCTGTGGAAGGGGCGGTAACACCACCTGAGGTTGATTCTAGGTCATTTGTGTCTCTTTCATGTAGTCAAGGTTAGGATTTGAGAAAGGCAAGCTGGTCTACAGACTCTGGCTTAGGGCTAAAAGATGGTATATGGACTCTGAGCAGTGAAATGAATCAATAAAAGCATGATGTAATCTCATTTATGGAGCACCAATGTGTTCAATGTTAAATAAATAAGTAATTATGAGATAAATAATCACAGGAATAAACTGTGTAAAATCGTTCTTATTTTCAGGGTTTTATATGACTTCATTTTTATTTCATAATAGGGATTTTTATTTCAACATGCCCAACAAGTCTGTTGTTCTTTCATAATGGCATTTTCCCTAAGAACACTGTTTTTTCATGGCACTTTGTATTTCATAAAGTCACTTTTCATGACAGTGGCGCTGTTACCGCCCTCTCACCTTTTCAGCTTATCACATGCCCCCTGCCTCTTAAGCTAGCAAGCTCACCAACTGCTGCCAGATTTAACCAGTTAGCACATGTTAGGCAGAGCAGCAGCAATGTCAAAGTAATTCTGAATCAGCTATCTAGCTGCTACTGTAAAAAAAACAAAACACGGCAACAAGGCTGCACATGCTACACACCTAGCGGGCTGGCTAGCTATCAGGGGTTGTGAGCTTCGTTTATTTCTCAGTATTAAAGCAAAGGTTTGATTTTTAATCATTTCTTCAATTAATTCACAAATTGTTGGTTCTTTTATATATTTTACACAATGTATTCATAGGTAATTTCTTTTCATAATGCCTTTTTTATTTACTTTACCCTCTGACTGAGTACTTTCCCAAAAATTAAAAACCTATTGTTGCCTAACTTATCTTAAACCTTCCAAAAATCAATGAAATGTATTTATATTCATATTTATTTATCATTTATATTTATACACCCAAAATTCAATGTTTAATGGATGTCTTTCCGAAGCCGACATTACATTTGAATTGCATCAGATGTTTTCTTACTGACACAAACTACCTGTGTAGATCCCAGCTGCTGATTTCAGCCTACATCTGTCCATTGGTCTAACTATCTGTTGACAAAAGCGGCATACGCTCATTAGGAAAACACAACCCAAACACAATCCATGTGTGTAAATGCTTATTAAACCTCTTGGTAGTCATTTAAATCTCCGAGTCTGATGTATTGCCTGTGGCCTCAAAGCCAGACACAAGAATACAGGCTATGCATATAGAATAGCTTGCTAAGAAAACCGAGCAGTCAGTAGTCATATCAGGAATCAACCCTCACAACCCTGATGGTGAAACATTAAACTCAAGGTAACTGACACCAGAGTGAGGGGAAATTGATCCAGGATATCTACATACTGACAGACGCACACACATACCCACACGCTCACGACGAGTGAGTATCCAGTGCTGGTATTATGTCACAGGTCTTTCTCACTTTCGGAGAGGTCCCGATCTCGTCTGTTTGTGTAAACAGTCAAGCAGATGCGGGTGGATCAGACGAAATGACTGACCTGGGAGGAAAATTCCATCACCTAGGCCCGGAAACAGTATGATAGGATAATGTTCTGCTAACACATACAGTATTTGTCTCTCATACACCAGCTTCCCCAGGACACTTTCTCTCCTCAAAATAAACACACAAGTCCACTCACACGTACTTCCTAATCACATATTCTTTGCAAGTCTCCTGCAGGTTCTTTCTGCTCCATTTCCATAGCAGACTAAGAGCAGACAGTAAATGTCACGAGCTACCACTGACTCCCTGTGTGGAGCCAGGCTGGCCTAGTTAGGGTTGCTGACTCCCTGCTTGCACGTCTGGAAGAGTGAGTGGGCTGCTTTTAGGACTATCCTTACCTCACCCAACTCTGCATGTGCTCCACTTAGCTGGAAATCCATCTCCGGCACATGTTGGCAGTGCCTCAGAAAATGATTGAAAAGCCAGTGGGAAGGATGTTAGAAGAAGTAAAGTAAGTGTAAGATTCGCTTCAAGAGACCTTCAAAGCGCAGGCTAATGGAAATCTTGGGATTTTTTGTCATAAGCCCTCCCTCGGCAAGGCCAGACATCAAGTTCAGTGGGTTGCTCAAGGGTGCGCTGGTAGAATTAACAGTCACCTTCCACATCCAATGCATTACCCACTATTATAACTAGCCTTTGAACTGAATCATTTGACTTCTCCCTTTTCCTCTTAGGCCAGGAGTTCTCAAAACTGTTCTTCAGCAAAGAACAGCATACTGTCTGAATTTGGCATGAGCGGCAGGAATGGAGATACTGCAGTCATTGTGCTGACTAGCAAATGAATAAAAAATTCAAAAGAAGAACTTGAAGGACTCTTCACTTCTCTAAGGAGTCTGTGGGATCCTTGAAGATACCCACACACACTGCCCTGGGCCATCTCTAATCTTTAAACCAGCCACAGAAAGGAAATAATATTTCGTTTAAGATGTTCAAAGTTGTAAGATCAGCAGATTCTAAGAGAAAGCTTCTTGACATAAATTTGTCTTTGTATCTACTAAAACCTCAGGACACACATTTGATCTTCACTGAATGTCCCACAGAGTGAAATCAGTATATACGGATATATTACATGTGTTAATGCAATGGGAATACAACTATTCTAGGCCTTTATATGACACAAAGGTGTAGAGTTACGTACAGTATCATCTATTGAAGACATTTTACCTCTGAAAAATCTATCAAACTCACACATATTGTTATAAAAACTGCTGTCGTCTGTCTTCAGTAAAGTCTTGGAACTCAAATGGATCTGATGAAATGGAGGATCAGGATTTAGATGAACTTGATGATGGAGACGACAGTGGTGAGACTCACCAATACGGTTTCCTGGAGGGCGGCATGAGTCGAGCACTCGAAGCATGCGGAAAGGTGACAGCCTCAGTGGGGTGTCTCTCTCCCCCATTCTCACCCCCTCTCCCATTCTAGCCTCCCCCATCCTTGAGTCTCCCACGCTGGGAGCACGAGCAGCGCACCCTTGGGGGTTGCCTGACAAATCCATTGTTCCAGAGGATTCAAAAGCACTGCAGTTGAAAGTGCGATTAAAAATTCAAAAAATACATTTCACAGAGAGACGGGGAAAAAAATCTGGGCCTTGTTGAGGAGTTGAATCCACTTCAGTCCAGTCCACGTCTGGTTGGGCTTCAGGAGTTGTAGCTGACTGAGGGCGAAAGCTTTCTGGGAACAAATCCAATCTTCAGGCTGTCTCTGTATCTCCAAGAGAACCCCATGCAGTAGAGAACAGGTCTTACATTGGGAGGACAGTGCAGACTGCACAGGCACACTAATCACAATGCAACAACTCCCTCGGCTACTACTCCACTTTAACTCTCTCTCTCTCTCTCCGTCTCTCTCTCTCTCTTTTCCCGTAGACACTCCCTCCCTCCACCTCTCCTTCTTTCTCGCTCTTTTCCTCTCTGCAGTCACACTCTGCTTGCTGACTAAGGAAGGTCAAACACCGTGCAGGTAGGCAAAATGCTGCAGAGACAGTCCAACACACGCAAGCGGAAAACTGTTACACCCCATCATCTCAGAATAACAGGTTGTTCTGTCTCTATCTATATGATTCACGCTGAAGCACACACACACACGTACACACACACACACGTGCACAAACTCAAACTTACAGCTCCTCCTAGGAAAAAAAACACTTTAATCTGTCTGGTGTTCAACTATCTGACCTCTTTGGCTCCCATCTCTTTCCCTCTCTCTTGTTACTTTTTTTACAGTCCAGTGTCTTCCTCTTCTTCCTGAGGTTTGTCTCCTCCTCTCCGATCTCCTCCCTTTGTCCTCCCTGCTCTTCCACTGTTATTCAGCACACCACTCTATCCAGGCTGTCGTGCTGCTCTCCTTCTTTCCACTCCCTCTCTCGATTGCTCCCTCCTTGCCTCTGGCGCCCCTATCAGTGCTTTCAGTGTTGTTAGTCCTCCTGCTCCCTCCCTTCACCTTGCTATTACTCTCCTCCCTCTCATGTGATACCAATCTCTCTCTCACCCCCTCCTCCCGTCTCTATCTCTCCCTCCCTTGCTCTTCCTATCTCTGTCTGGGTCCAGAGATGGTGTTGAATATACCGTACAATCGTCTCTTTCTATTCAGGAGCCAATGACAACATTTTCTGCCTGATCAGCCTCTTTCTTGCACTCCGTCTCTACCGCTCCATCTCCTTCGCCTTCACTCTCTCTTGCTCCTTCCCTCCTCTCCATCCTCTGACTCCTCGTCCTTATCACTCTCTAGCGCAGAAATTGAAACCTTGAGGCTTTTGAGTGACGCCTCTGGCATCCTAGTTCCCATCTTCCCCCTCTCATACATTCCCTCCACCGTCCTCTTTCTCGTTCTCCCTCCGTCCTTCCCCATGGACCTGAAGCAAAGGCCATTATTCATGCTCAACCCTTGCACACATACACACGCACTATCTCCTATACATGCTACTGCATACACTATTACTGGACATCCCTATAGAAAATACACACATGCATGGCTCTATGTCACACACCTGCAGAGCATACATAATATGAACAAACACATTCCTCAAACAAGGAACTATTCAGCAGGATGTAGCAGTGTTGATCCTGAAGAATGTTTTGCTGCACTTGCAAACACCTGTGCTTTCTTTGCGCAGATCCCAAACTTCCAATCCAAATAAGTATCGACTGAGGGGGGCAGCACCACAAGCATCGAGGGCTTCTATAGTGTAACCAGCATGCTAAAAGGTCCCATTACTTCCTTAATGTGATCTATTTCCTGTTCCAACACAACACTGAGGGATCACTCTTAAGTGTAAAGTAATGGACAATTAGTTATGGAGAGAACTGATTTGATTGGACGGACAGAAAGGCAGGATAATTGAAGATTTTGTGATGACTTCATTGGGTGGATTTTTTTACAGTTGTTGCACCTATTAGTACAGTCACCATTGAAGGTGTAGTGTTTTCTAGGAAATAAGCAACTACTTAGTAACCAAGTACATTTACCCTAGTACAGAGGCAATTTTTTAATTTACTACAGTATTTAGCAGAGATAGCTATTAGTTACATTTCAGATTGGGATTTTACATACAAAAATATGATCGATTTATAAAATATGATGCCTTGTTATAGATTAAACAACTCAAGATCACATGAAACAGATGAAGCAGTTAAGATTAGCTCCACCTCGACCAACTATAATAGGCTAATGATCCAATAATATAATCATATAAAAGTGACGGGGATCCTTTTGAAAGAGGAATTTTTACTTTTACATGGAGTATATGGTACTACTATGGTAATACTTCTTCCACCACTGGAAATACGTTTTTCCTGGACATTCAAGTGCACATTTCATGGGACCTTTAGTGTGAGTGTTCTATTCAGAAGATAATCCAATGTATTTGTGAGAGAGACTGTCTGACTGAAGTTTATTTTAGGGGCAATCCAGCTGTAGTGTATTTTTTGAGAAACACGCTACCACTGCCTGCGTGTTGGCTGTTAGCTCTTTTCTTTCACATCGCCACCATGCATATTTCCCCTTTTGTTTCCTATGGAACCGTGGACCATGGCACCATAGAAACTAACATAAAAATAAGTGTTTATAGAACATGAATGTTGAATGCTAACTGCATTCAAAATGTCAGCAAGATAAAACATCAAATGCCATCTTTCCTCACAATATTCACAAGGATTAACATTTAAAAAAAGAAAAAGCTGTTCTTCAAAGGTGTTCAACAACTGTGAGAAAAAAACCTCACCTAACCCCTCGTGTCAATAATCAGGCGGTCTTGTGGGTCTTAACTAATAAAACACATGCATGCAGAAAAGCTCTCACACCCTACATGTCAATAATGATGCACTTAATTATAAGGCCATTTACACAAACACAACCAGTTGGCAAAAGCTAAAATGTAATGGCATAATTGGCTAAAGTAAAGTAAAGTAAATATGTGGGATAATTGGCATACTGTATACTTAACACAGCTTAAAAATGTTTTTAATCTAGCTAGGTGTGGAAGGTGCATTAAAATAAATATTTGGGAGGACTGAAAGAGTGCAGTGTTTACATCAACTACTGTACAAGACATGCACTTATGATTGTTTTCTTTGGGCCCATTGCTCTATACTTTAAATTACTTTAAATTAGATTCAAGCAAAGAGTAATGGCCATTACAGTGCATTGATAGACATATATTGATGTAGAGTGCTGCATCCTTGAGCTTAAAAAGTCAAGGACAAAAGCTCGCCACTCAGCCCTCTGCCCATCACTGTCTCCCTGTCTCTTTGTATTCACATGTGCAAGTGTATACATCAAGGATTGCTCTGCAACCACCTCCACGCAGCTTTTTACTCCCTCCTTTCGAGGTTTCATTCACTGTCACTTTTTCTTGCCACCATAAACATCTTTATTGTCACATTTGCTTGGCTACATTTGAGCTTCCAATTAAAAGATATTGTTTTCACCAATGTTTTTTTTTTATTTTTTATTTTTTTACTATAAATACCACAGTCTGCCTCCAGACTAGTGAGACAATAAAAATCAAAGTGCATATATAACATCCCTGAGGAACACACACACACACGTAGAGAAACGCACTCACAAGGCTGGGGGGAGGAATTTAGACTGCAGTAATTACCTCTAAACCTTTTATCTGCATCTAAGGAATCTTATTATTCAATTACTGGGACCGGAGTGCCTACTTTCAGCTATCGGCTCTGTATGTGCTGGTCCCCAACGCCTCACGCATCCCCTTCCTTTCCTATATCACCAGCATTCTTTAGCAACATCTTCGCCTCAAGCATAAGCTAGTGTAACAGAAAGCCGCCCTAACACACACAAAAAGCTTACCAACTCGTAAAAGGAGTCCACTGTATTGTTCTTATTAAATCCAATCTGGGAGTGAGCGAAGAGGGTTAGAGTGAGCAAATGGATGGCCGAGAGTGTAGGGAGTGAGGGAGAGGGCTACAGCGATTAATGCAGTGTTAATGCATTACATTAAATCTCTGGCGCAGACGAGGTCTCTCATGGTGTACAATACCCAGGGAGAGATAAGGATGGTCTGAAAAGCTTTCCATCTTTTATCTTTGCCCCGTTCTGGTTTTATCTGGAGGTTAAATATAGTATTTTGATGTATGTAGAGAGAAAGAGGCGGATAGTACAGCGACAGAAGGGAGAAAAGAACGAGAGGAGACATCTGTGACAGTATCAGAAATAGCAGCCTGCAACGGGTTTTGAGAAGAGTAGGCAGCTTTCAGCACAGTCCTTTTTCTCAGTAAAACAGACAGGAGGGCCAACTAATCCTCAGCAGTGTAACTACAGATCTTCACCGAGAGAAAGAGAGGAGGTAGCGGGGAAAAGCAAAACTGAAAAGTGCAGTGCTCCTCTTTCCACACTGTAAGTACAGTGTGGTGGGAGTGGGTGTTGGCCCAGTTAGCAACAGATGAATCACAAACCTGTAAAAGCTCTCTGGCTACTGGCCAAACACCTCCAACATATACGCGTATAACGCCGCTGTCGGACTCACTTATACAGATGAAAAGTATACGTAATTGAATACTCTTATGGACAGATAGAGCAAGCTAGACAGAGAAAGGGGGAGAGGGAGAGAGAGAGAGAGGGTGGGCAGTCTCTTTAGTGCAGCAGGAAAGAGAGATTGCATCATCATGTCGCTCTATTAAAGGGTGCGACGTGCTCTGACTGCTGAGTGGCACACAGTGAGTCAGCGAGACCAACTAGTGGGAAACACACACACACACACACACACACACACACACACACACACACATACGCACGCACACAAACACACACACAGCGTACCTCTTAACATTTCTAACTACATCTTATCATGATTTTAATAATAGAATAGCATCTATTCTAGGTTCTGAGTCAAGCTGCGTCCTTTTTAGGGCTTTTCTGAGCTCAGAGACAGCTGTGGACTTAACAGAATGAAGTCACTCTGCCAGACCAACAGTCTGTGGGCTTAAGACCAGTGCGTTCACGTATTTCTACATATTACTGGTATTTCTACACTTTCCTCATCTCTTAAACAGTATATTGGATATTTATAACTATTAATCGGTGCCAATGCATTCCGGCGATGTTCATTTGCATGTGATACATGATATTCATAGATTTCCTCCTTGTTATTCTTATAGTTCCGATACATTTGTTTGTTGTTCGAAAGAATGGTAAGAGATTTTGGGAAATACAGCTCTTGTCGAGTGCAAGAAGAGAAGATCAATACCACTCTCATACTGTATCTGTTTATTAAATATGAAGCCACAGCCAGGAGACTGTTAGCTTAGCTTAGCACAAAAACTGAAAGTAGGGGGAAAAGGGGGAATAAGCACATTTCTCAGACTGTCCAACTATTCCGTTAACAGCCAACATTAACGCCAAAGACTATAATTTGTTGCATCCCACTACTGCTAAGTATCTTACCTCAAAACCTTTTAGGTACCAACTAAAATGTATCAGACATCCATTGTCTGGTTTGATTTGTAATCTCATTTACTTATTATTTGATCACATACGCTAATTTATTTTCTTCTTTTACAGCTTCATGTATTTAGACAGCATTTAACCTTTGAGAACTTTGGCTTCTTTCAATGAAAAAAAAATAGTGTTCATACTTATCAAAGTAAGGTATCAAAAATGTATTGTTTTGGTACTGGTACTAAAACTCAGGTATCATATTATCAATAGTATTGAAAATGTTCAAACTATACCCAGCCTTATGCTGCTGCCTCTATTTCCTTAAAGGGATCACTGAAGTTTCATCCATCCATTCTTATCGTATTCCCTGTTTGCAGGATCGCAATGAACTGTAAGCTCCTGATACAAGCCTACTTCTCTTGTCAGCCAGAGTTCAATGGATGCAAGTCTCGTTGTGGTCTATCTGCAGCTCACTCAGCCGAGACCTCAGGGGATACACAGCACAGAGCCAATATGACTCCTGAAGGAGCCATTGTGGAACTAACACTCTCCTACCACTTTGTCTGTCGCTGTCTCCTTTCATCTATACCTTTCATTTCTCCTTCTCCATCGCTCAGGCCGACGTAATCAATCTCTCGCCATTTTCTAAGCTCCATTTCATTCTAAGCCCATCTCCAACATCCAAGACTTCAGCCCATTCCGTTTGCCTCAATCCTTCACTTTCCCTTCCTCACTCCATCCCACTGCTCCTGATATAAGCCGTTCTGCCACAGTGGGAAATGAGATTACTGGGATCCATATAGCCACGGACCACACGTTCCATTACATAATGCAGACAGACAGAAGGAAAAAGTGATTGTGTGAGCATGTGCATGTGTGTGTGTATGTTGGATTAAGGTCATTAGAGTTTTAGCCTTCCAGATACGTAGTAATGTTGGGAGAATAGCCAAGTTGTGTCAGTAAATAGGGTTTTAAACTCACTGAAAAACCCACATACATGCATGCACACGTACACACACACACACACACACACACACACACACACACACAC